>JABJVR010048282.1:0-24911 GCA_025773905.1 Chitala chitala
CCTATGTGCTCTGGGATGGGCTCCAGGCTTCCCCGTGACCCTCACCAGGACTAAGCGGTTACGATAATGGATGGATGGATAATTCCTTCAGTTAGTTTTCACAGTCCGATGCCAAATATTGACAGCCTAATGTTATCAGTATTGCCTTGTACTGTGTATCTTATGTGGAGTCAGTCGATATTCTAGCATCAAGACGTATTTCAGTACGTCAGCAAGGTTAATTTCACACCAAATCTAGTAATGGCACAGATGAGGAACCCCCGAAAACCAACTTACACTTTGGAAGGCCGTGTAAATCACAGCACGTTCGATTTATTTATTTTTTGCTGTAGGACTGTAATCCCACCCCTCGTGTTGTGCTCTCAAATTGGGGATAACACTCTTAGCGGTGAGTCACGGACAAATTAGCATATTTCTCACAAGGAGGATAGAGCCTCAACACACAACGTGACGCTGGGTTTCATCTCCAGGCTTCAAAGAGGCATTGTTCGCCTGCTCCTCTGAGACTAATGTGAAAGGAGAACTCTGGCCTGCAGTTTGCATCATAAGTTGCTCTGAAACTCCTGCATTCATTAGCTCTCCCTCCAAAGACCTAATTTTAAGCACAGGACAGACCTTCAAGCCCCCAGAAATTGACATTTCATGTTAATTACTTTAATCACTCAGGCTACTTCCTACTCAAAGCAGAAAGGAGCCTCTTTTATTTTTTATGTACGTATGTATTTATTTATGTATATTATAGTTTTAAAATGTATTTCCCACAAAATGGCTTCCAGGCAATATGACAGAAAATACAAGTTTAGTCATAGTTCATTCAGAACATAGTTCTGAGTTTGCACAAGTGAGGAACACAAGGCTCAGTACTCATCTCCTGTTTTTAATCAGGATGTTGGACTACTTTTTGTTCAGTTTCATACAGTTTTTCCAACAAAAATATTTTCGTTAAACTCAATACAAATGAGAAAAGCTAAAAGTAAATTGCAGCTCAGTCTGAAACAAACCATTTTGTTTCCTAAATTGCTTTGTCCTTTGAGCAGAGGCACCCAGTCAGTAAAAAAATGCTAAATCCATTTACACAATAATCTTAAATATCCAGTCAATAATGCATTCTTGTTTCAATGTAATGTAAAATAACTACCTTTCCCCTCAGTCAGCACAAAATTTGAATAATATCTTAAAAATTTTGCACATCACTTTTTTTATTTTATGATAATTATTTATATTTCTGGTCAGGGTACTGCAAAGTGGAGTATGACTGCAGATTCACATTCCAAGATGGACAAAATTGTCATTTTCAAACAAATGTACATGATAAGCTTTGGGTTGACATTTCTAAATTAATTTAAAATGAAAATTAATTGAAAACAAAATAATAATACCCTGGAGTTTTCAATTATATTACATTTTAATTTATCTCGTTATTGTATATGTAATTTTCTCCCTGATTTAATCTCATGATTTAAATATAACCTGAACACAGTTTGAATGCGTACATGCACAGTGGTTAAAAATATGCATTTTTTACATTTCAGAAAATCAAGGTAAACAAATAAATTGAATTTCCACTAATTAGTCCTATATGTGCTCTTAACACTTAAAACTGTAAGCCTGCAAAGTTGTTGCACACAACACAAATTGAATATGCTGGAAAAGTCTTTCCAGTTTGTCAAGAGATCAGGTTAAAACTAATACATCATGTTCATAAACCAACACTGTCATGCTCCCATCGTCTGAGCAAATTGAATGCTTGTTGTGATGCTCATTGTTTTCTCATAGGCTACCAGCTGTGTGATTGGCCAGTGAACAGAAAGCCTCCCCAGTGTAATCCACTCTGTGTTTCCTGTGAATTGCTTTATGTAGAGTAAAGATCCAACCTTGCTGCCGAAGGGCATGAATGGCAGTTAATCCA
Organism: Chitala chitala; assembly: GCA_025773905.1. Classification (NCBI taxonomy): domain Eukaryota; kingdom Metazoa; phylum Chordata; class Actinopteri; order Osteoglossiformes; family Notopteridae; genus Chitala; species Chitala chitala. Next base: position 1,910 of record JABJVR010048282.1, read on the forward strand.
CCAGAGCAAACAGGGTTCGAAGGAGTCGCTAAATGTACATGAATCCAAAAGAGTTGCTTTTCTTTTCAACTGGAAGATTGAAAAAGAAAATGTTACACAACAGACCTGGCAGTGTCAATTTAACACAGAGAGTGTCTATTTGGGCCTGCTCTCAATGTGAGCCATACATACAACTCAGTGTTAAATTAACACTGCCGCTTTGGTGTGTAGGGCCTGTTAGCAAACAATGCATGTAAAAGAAGGATCACAAGCTTTGGACTGTAAAAAGTCAATAGAAAAGTGATTAAATTTGTTTGTTTTTTTTCTTACTGAAATTCTGTGTAACTGACTTCTAGAATGTTCTTGTGTGTTCCTGAAAAGTGTCCCTGCACTCATTACTCTCCTATTACTCTCAGTGTATCAAGGCTACTGCTGTACTGTTGTATTGTTTCTGTACATGCGTGTTTTTGACATGCAAAATCAGGATGATGTAGCACCTCATCTGTGACAAGGCAGCAGCAAGTTGCAATGCCGCCATCTTAAGAATGCCTGTATGTACTTTTTTGCTCCCTGCAGTGAGGTCAACAATCTTTTGACAGAATGGAAACGCACTGACGTGGGTGTAGCAGTGTTAAGACTCCAGAATAGGCAAGCCGACTCTCGTCTTCAAGCGCACTCTTGTTTTTTATTTGCCAGGCGGCTTGATTGCACAATCTTAAGGGCAGAGTTTTTGTTGTTGAAGATAATGCTTGATATTCTATGTGGTGAAAAGACAGGTTTCTGGAAATTGTTTCTGCAGGTGATGTTCAGTATTACTGATGCATACAGACATGCAGTCAAACACAGCGTTGAAGGCATAATCAGAAGGATCCTGACTTTTCATGCTTCTGAAGCTGTGTAGCTTCCTCCAAAAACCCTCAGTGGCACAAGCCAAGTCACTGTGACTGAAGCAGCTGTCCACCAAGACCACTAATGATACAGATTAACGATGAGGGGTTAAATAGTCACTCCTTTACATTTGTGATGGCTAATTGCAGAAAACCCACACAAATGTGAAAATTTGTGAAAGATACTTCGTTTGTTTAACTACAAACCATACCAGCCTGCTACCCTGACTGATAACATAAAAAGTTTTTGTACAATCAAGTTCTTAACAAACAATACTATACCACACTTACTGGCTTTCCAATATGAAGAATATAGCAATTCCACTTTTTGCTCCAGAGTCATCGGTCATCTTCCTCTTAGAAAAACTTATAGAGCACTATGTTTTGGACCCACTATTAAAAACGTGAAATTACCATTTCGAAGTTGCACTGCAAAAAACGTGAGATTCCGAGGTCACAAAGACAGCTGACACGAGAGAGGCTGGCTACTGAGACAAAGATGCTTTTACCTAATACTAAAGACATGCTTTACACTAACAAATACTACATAAGACTAATACTTTTATGTGATTTTATATGATACAAATCAATTTCAGTTTTGTCTATATATTTTTGGGTTATGTGTCATCTATGAGTTTCTGCGATGTTTCAGCAAGCTCCAAATAAAATTCCCATTTAATTGTTCATGGCCAACTCTCAAATAACCGAAACCGTGAACTTCAAATTCACAAATGTGGAGGGCCGACAGTAATTGTATTCTGTTGGACTTTGCTTAATTTGCTTAATTACACAGGGATGTCTGGGCTGTAAGCTTTGTTCATCCATTAATAGATGGTGAAGAGAGCTATGCTGATCATTTATATACTTCTTCAAGTATAAAATTATCATTATTGAGTGCAGGTTTTGAAAACAAAATGAGAACGCTTAATACTTGGATCTTGATGACAGTGTAAGAAGTCTGGAGGAAATTACCAGAGGAAACTTAGGAGTGTGTGCTTTTGCTGGCCTCTCTAAACATCACACGAGATTCAGTTAATAAAGAACTAGTCATCCATTTAAAATTGATGTGCTATATACTGCAGTTCACATAGAGTTGTACAGAAGTATAAAAGGTATTGCTTACCTCTCAGAAAGAAAGAAACTAAAGGAAAGAATTACAACCAGCCGATATTAAAAGTTAAAGACTGGAGGAGGATCAGTACTGTAAATTCTCCCATTTTCTGGGACAACTAACTTAAGTGGTTTTTTTAAGTGTCTTACATGGACAAGATATTAACTCTTGTAACTTCATAAAAACTGCTGTGAATATAATCATATATGACAGGCACACCAGGCAAACAGTGACATGATAAATTACCGAAAGAAATTATTGGGAAAAAAAGCTTATAGCAGACATTTCTCAAAGCCAGGGTGTTATTGGCATAACTGATAACAATGCTTTCATGACAATAATTACAGGAAGGTCAAATTATTAACGGCATGTCAGGAGAAAGTAGATAAAGAAAATGCTAAAATTGTGTGTAGCTGCAGTAATTTGCCATTACAATAGACGTGAATGTACAGTTTTCAATAGTTACCGTAATAGTTGTAATAGCACAGAATAAGTAATTTCATCGTAACTGTTCTTTAAAATAAACCTATTGAAAAAAAGAGTGCATAAACTGGACATTGTTTTTTAAAAATATTTTTTTGTTTGTTTGCTTGTTTGTTTGTTTGTTCGGTCAGATGTTTGAAAAACGTTGTAAACTTTTGGGAAACCACCACAGAATGGTGCGTACTAGGATTTGTTCAGTCCATAGCGGGAGTACCGGTCAGTCCAATAATGAACATTTTCACGGAATTATTTTCTTATGCACAGCTGTTGCTGAATTATTTGGAGGTGCCTACGGGCACCCCAGGGTCGTTTGAACAAACAACCGCGTAAATTTAATTTGCGTCTCGAATGCAAATATGCTGCATAGTTTGTTAAATATGGATTTTAACGACAACGTTGGTATCAGTTTAGGTCTGAAGTGTAAGTGCTCAAAGACGCATTCATTTGTACATAAACAGAGGCATACTGTTCTTAGCACACAGCACACTATAATCTCTCTTTATATAATTTTTTCTTTGCGTGATTTTTGTAACGTTTAAGGTTTAACTCGCCTCCTCGCGGCTCCCCTCACACGTTGATTACTTTGGTCACGACACCCCCCCCCCCCCCTGCCCGCAGATGAGCGCTGGACCTCCTCTTTTCCATTCGACCTCCAAAACCATTACTGCTGAGCTCACCGCAGACATTATGCGAGCTCCGTTAAAAGCATCGTGCAGACGGTGCGTGAAGATGAGAGGTACGAAGCAATCTACTGTCACTTTCGCGCTCCAAAACTGTGACCTGTCACTCATCTTTCGTTTGCTTTGCACTGAACTTGTGACACCTAATCTGGGCCAGATCAACTGAATAATGAGCCGACTGTAGTGCGTGTATTACAGAGCCACTGGAGGCTGGCAGTCAACCGTAAATGATTGATTAATCAAATAGTGCTGAAAACATTTAATCCATACTTAAGATAAAGATGTACAGGCAGAAACACTGAAATTATTTCAGTTGATCCTGGCCATGTTCTGCTTGTTGTGTTGGGAATTTTTAAAAATCATATAAATTAGCAAACAGAAACACACCAAAGACGTAATATAAACACAACTGGTAAAAATAGTTTGTTCTACACAGAATTACCAACCGGTAACTCCCAAATGTGACTGAGTCTGTCTCTCCATATGCTTACTAAATCTGTTTTCGATTAAGCTTGTCGCTTGCTGTCAAACTTCATTTAAATATAGAATATAAGAATATATTGCGGCTTCCAGTTGTAATTGATGCGCACTGCACTTTATTTTAAACGCTTTAAATCTTTTGTACTTAAAGTGACATAAAGACAGACCTTGAGCTGATGCACACATGCATATATAATAATAATAATAATAATAATAATAATAATAATATCAGGTTCACACCCTGTCTAGGGTGTGTCATGCTTTGTTATTTAGGCTGCTGTCAGCCGTAGCCCTGTGACTATACCACTTCACAGCGTGTCCCCTCTGCACGGAGGGTGCTGTCCAAACACATGCCGAACCATTGATTGCACCATTGCGCCAACACGAGCTCCGCAGCGCCAGCCCGCTTGGGCCACCTGGCTGCCGCGCTCTCAGGCACGAGCCGTGTACAAGTCAATGCACGTCCAACACACTAACGCCAGCGCCTGACTTCCAGCTGTCTCCGCCCTTCTCCGATTGCGTTGGAAAACAATTTCATTCACAAAATTCCACCTGCCCATACCCAGACTTTCCACTAGTAGTTTTGTTTTTCTCCCTATAAAGTTCAATAACAGTTCAGATTTCATCGCTTTGGCTACGTAGCCTCTGGTAGTTACCCAGCTACGGCTTTGCTGTTGCATTATTAACCCTTGGATATGCTTTATAAGTCGGATATATGTTGTGCGATATTGTGCATTAAATATTAATTTATAACAATAAAATTTCCATATATTATACATGTATTTTAATATAAGTATCAAGCTGTTGACCTCATAACAGTTCTGCAGTAATAACTTATCAATGCACAGACTCGTTATAAAGTGTTTTTTTTCATCTGTATAAAAATGTCAAGCAATATAAAACTTGCATAATTTGTTACAAATCACTTCAAGGAAGTGCTGTTTTTAACGTTACAAATGTGAACTATGTCTGTATTTTCAAGAGAATGAAACACGGCCGACTATTTTATGCTCGCATTGTTGTGCTATTCAGCAAAATAAGTAAAAGCGTTATTGAGCGGTCACTAGCACATCCTCGCGTCAATAACGTGGAGTGTCCCTGCATTATTCCTCATAACTGACTTATTGGCGTTATTTCACAACAAGAAAAAAGCTTTTGTTACTGTCCTTTGCTCTGGTGAAAAGAAACTGCATGTTATGGGTGATCAGCTGTCGACAGAAAGGCTCACATCTTTACGCAAGGGCATGGCGAGTTCGTGAAATGTCAGGCGTTGGAAGTGGACGTAAATTACAACGATATTCCCAGATCATGTCCCCTGTGCCCTCAGTTTACGCAATTACGAAACCTCGTCACATTACAGTTTGCACTGGACCTGTTTGCTTATTCATTGCATATGTCTGATTAACAATAAATTGAAAATTATTAAGAGTTGTGCAGTGACTATACGGGTAGACAGTAGCAATCTGATTTTTTTTATTGGAACAGATAACTATTTTATTACTTTCACTTCGCAACACGTCTTTGTAATAAGATTTATTTCCTTGTTATTTACTTTAATTTACACATTTGTTTATGCCCTAACAGTTTATTTGTTCCCGGAACACAAGAAAACAAATAAATAAAGGCCTTCGTTCCTGAAGGCCAGCTGAACGAAGGGGAAGTTATTCGTCACAAGACAATTTGAGCAAGATATGAAGTGTAAGATGATTTAGGGCAGTTTTGTGATTGCACAGAAAGTGACAGCATGCGTGTTTACCAGAGCCGAGAGGGCCAGCTTGCTTTAATTATAACTTTTTTCTTTTAAATATATATTTAAGTCTTTATCTTTAAGTTCTCTGTGGTTTCTCTTTGCACCTCCCAAATGACCGGCCACTTTCTTAAAGGCGCAAAACTAAATTTCATGTTTTCAAGTTTTTTATACACATTCGTATTTACATGTCTGTAAGTACTGTATGAGAAAAACCTAAACTGAAACCATTCAAATCGCTTTGTTTCTTTATGAAATAAAATGCACCCCCCCGTCAACTCGTGACGTTTTAGCGGACAAATAGTTAGAGCAGTTGTAACGAGCATTATATTGATCAGAGCTGCTGACCCCCCGCCTCCACAAGTTACTGCTGTCTGTTCGTAAACTAACCTTTCCGGTCGGAAAATAATGCTGTCTGTGCTAGAACTAGTGTAGTCTGCTATTGATCAAGTTATCTCTTTTTTATATAAAATAAAACAAGACAAATCCAGTGAAAATGAATGAACATACAATTTAAAAAAAGTAATAATTTAGTAATAAATAATAGTAATAAATTACATTTACAAAACCAGTTCTAAAGACGGTGAAATTCTAGTGTATTCACCACATAATATTATGACCACTGACAGGTGAAGTGAATAACATTGGTTATCTCGTTGCAATGGCACCTGGAAGTGGGTGGGATATATTAGGCAGCAAATGAGCATCTTGTCCCTGATGTTGATGTGTTGGAAACAAAAAAATGGGCGAGTGTGAGGATTTGAGCGACTTTGACAAAGACCATATTGTGATGGCTAAACGACTGGGTCAGAGCAACTCCAAAGCTGCAGCTATTATGGGCTGTTCCGGGTCTGCAGTGGTCAGGACCTACCAAAAGAGGTCCAAGGAAGGAAAACCAGTGAACTGGTGACAGGGTCACGGGCAGCCAAGGCTCACTGACACATGTGGGGAGCGAAGGCTGGCCAGTGTAATCAAATCCAGTGGAAGAGCTTCTGTAGCTCAAATTGCTGGAAAAGATAATGCTGGTTCCGACAGAAAGGTGTCTGAACGCATGGTGCATCACAGTTGTTAGCATATAGCTCTGTGTATCCACAAAAAATCGATTGAAAACTTAAAATGATGTTTTGCTATTAGCAGTTTCATGTCTTCTACAGTGTTTTTTATGTATGACCTATTTCTGGTGGTTTAACATTCACCTACATTGTATCAGAAGAAAATACCGACAGTCCCTTTGTCACATGACACCGGTGAATTGTAACATTATAAGGATGGACAACATTTCCTTAAAGAATACATTAAACCTTTTAAAATTTCCACAGTAAGTAGCTGAAATGTTGAAACGTAAATGGTGTCATCCATCCATCCAACCTTTTTCCATACTGCTCATCTTGTGTAGGGTCAGGGGAGGCCCTAGCGCCTCTCTCAGAGAGCTTAGGACACAAAGTGGGGACACACTGGACAGGGTGCCAACCCACTGCAGAAGCTGTGAATCAATTTGAGTAATTCTATACCATTGTAGCACCTCTGGAGCAGACAATATCTGTTCAATCTCCCTGGTAAAATTGCTCAGGTTCTGACAGACTGTTTGTGGATTATTTGTGCACAACTATTTGCAGGTCTTTCCTACAGTTCCCTGAGGATGAAAGTTCAGGCAAGATGGAGGGCTAGTCAGTGTCACTTTCTTTCAAACACCTCCCACATGCTTTTCTTTAAACATTGGTTTTTTTTTCCTGGTAATTCCTTTCTTGGATTCCATTCTGCAATATAAGGTTGTTTCGGAGCTGTGAATGTTTGAAGGTCTTTCTTGCTAATGTCCTCTTTTCACCGCTGTTTAATGTAGAAGAATGATCTGCTCTAAGCAGTTTTCTGGCCTTGTTGTTTTTTTATTTAGCAACGGGAATGATATCTGAAAATTTTATATGTCCACTTTCTACCCTGTACCTTCAAATTAACAGTGGTATAAGCTGCTTGTTAGTTTTTAACATTTCTTTATTTTCAACACACCAACTAACTGCCTGTTAAAAAACACACAAGGACAGGTAACTAGTTAAGAACTCATGAAAACCATACTGATTATGGACACACGGACTTCAGTTCAATTTATTGGGTGAATTCTAAAGGATTCACTTAACCCAATTTAGGAGTCTGATAGTAAATGAGGTGAAACCTGTTTAATTAAGACATTATAGGTTATTCTTAATTGTGTTTCCAACAACCTTTGCATTCAAAGAAGGTTGTGTAACAGAGAGACAAAAAAAACAAATTTCAATGTAATTTCAGGTTTTGATACAACAAAACGCCAAGTCCGAAGAGGACAGATTCTGACTAAAGGCATGCATATTTTTGATCAAGCGTGTAAGCAAATGCATTTGCTGAATGATTAAGTTGATCTGTCGAGCCACCCAGAGAGGCTGCATGCTGTTCGTTACCTTATCATCATTCATACACAGGCGCTGTGATACGAGATACAGAGGAGAATACCGTCTCATCACAATTCGGAGATGATTAAAACTGAGTATGGTGAGGCAGTTACTGAGATAGAGGGATGAAAAAAAACACTTGTTTCTGAAAAAACTCAGTCTGTTCTTGTCTTTTTTTTCTCTGCTTCCTGTCAGGGTTTTTTTTTCTCAGAATGTTAGTCAGCAAGGAATGCTGGGACTTTCAAAGTATTCCAAAAACAGTTTGCTTTTGGAGCGTAAAATGCAACATTAGTATTTTCATTTTCAATGTAAAACATTTGCAGTGGCATACATGTAGTTGATCTTCAATACTGTGTGAGACAATGTAAAGACAAACTACTATTAATTTCTACTGTTAGTCCCGCACTAATGCAGGGTCCGCTGGACAACAGAGACACTGCCACTGATGCAACTGAAGGACTACCAACCAATGCGGCGCGCCATCTGTTGTTGGACACCCCCAAGCACACACAAAGGGTGATTTGGAAACACCAATTAACCTAATCCACCACAGGGCACACACACACACTATGGGCAATTTGGAGACACCAATCAACCTAACCTGCATGTCTTCGGACTGTGGGAGAAAACTGGAGAACCTGGAAAAAACCCAACAAACACAGAGAGAACATCCAAACTCCACACACACAGACCCAAGGCAGGAACTGAACACCAGGCCCAGAGGTGTGAGGTGACAGTGCTAACCACCACACCACCATGTCGCCAAATGTAAGGACAAACACAGAATAAAAATGTAAAAATTAAACTAAATATTTTTAGAGGCAATATGAGAAATACATTTCTATATTTCATACATTTGTGTCAGTTACAGTAATATTTTATAAACATAATTTCCATAAATATTTTATAATGTCTTAATTGCTGAAGAGAAAAATTAAGAACCACATTAATTCATGTATCATTTATTTCATTCTTTGGCATTTATTTTTAAAGACTTGAACGAATCAGGTTGACAAAAATGATTTATAAACATTCTCAACAGAAAGGCTGCATGTGCAAAATGCTAATCGATATGCGTGAATTATTGAGGTCATCTGTATGGCTTTACTACCCTTTACTTACAATAAGGTCACCTTTACCTTTATTTAGGTGACCTTTCAAATGAAAAAAAGAGCATTATGTCATTCCCACAGGTGTGTGACATACTGCTTTAGCATTCTATTCACATTATCACACTCAGTATTGCCAAACTAGTCTGCACACACACTACGGGCTCTCTCATTTGATGCAAATCCAAAGTGAAAATCAACTCCTCTCCTCATAAGCTGAGATGAAAATCAACACAGGCCATTTGAGTTCTCCTTATATTTGCAGGATAATTCACTTGCTTTCCAGCCACTTATCCTGGAATGGGTCATGGGGGCCCCTGTAGCCCATCCTGAGCACAATGCATGAGGCAGAGTCCACCCTGAACAGGGCGCCAGTGCAGTACTTGGCACATGCTAATGCACACAGGCGCACGCACGCGATAAGGGCAGGTTTACAGACTCCAGTCCACTTGGCCTAGATGTGCTTGGGCTGTGGGATGAAACTGGAGCCTCTAGTGTAAACCCACATGTGCAGGGGGGAGAATATGCAAGGTAAAAAACACAGTTCTGAGAACCAAATTTGCACATGCAATGCTGGAGGCAGTGGTGTTAGTTTAATTTTCTATTTGGAGGGTAGGCACTACCTATGGCATCCAATCCATTTTATGATTAAACAGCCTCCAAATGTTGGGGGTGACATTTTACCCCCCCCTCCCAAATCTACGCCAATATACCTAGAGGCAGCACAAACACTCACCGAGGCCCAGTGCAACCTGTTTGAACCATAATGAAAACATTTGACATATTCCTTTTTTACTAAAAGTTTACAACGAAATGCATACAGCATATGTAAACAATGTTTCTAAGACCACATATAGCATTTGCATTAATTTATAAATCACCTGAACTATCCTTGTACTATATTTATTTTTTATAGCACAGGCAAACCTATTGTATACTACTAATATATAACAAAAGTTTTGATATATAATTAAACCTTTCACCATTAGCATTTTCCCTCTATTTATGTGCCATATTCATGTGTGTAATGTACTTCTGCATGGATTTGCCCACATGGTGCAAATGGTCCAGCAGTTGCTGTATACCTCCAAAAGAAGAGCTACTCTAGTTCAAATTGCTGAAAAATTTAATGCTGGCTCTGATAGAAAGTGTGTCAGAACATACAGTGCATTGCAATTTTTTGCATATAGGCCTGCATAGCCACAGACCAGTCAGGGTGCCCATGCTGACCCGTGTCCACTGCCAAAAGTGCCTACACGTGAGCATCAGAACTGGACCACAGAGCAATGGAAGAAGGTGTCCTGGTCAATCAATCATGTTTTCTTTTACATCATGTGGATGGCCAGGTGTGTGTGTCACTTACCTGGAGAAGAGATGGCACCACGATGCAGTTTGGGAAGAAGGCAAGAAGATAGAGGCAGTGTCATACTTTAGGCAATGATCTGCTGGGAAACCTTGGGTCCTGCCGTGCATGTGGATGTTATTTTGATACGTACCACCTACCTAAACATTGTTGCTAATCAACTACACCCCTTCATTCCCTGATGGCAGTGGCCTCTTTCAGCAGGATAATGTGGCGTACTGTAATGCAAAAATGGTTGAAGAATGGTTTGAGGAACATGACAACAAGTTCGAGGTGTTGACTTTGGCCTCCAAATTCTCACGATGTCAATCCAATTGAGCACCTGTGAGATGTGCTGGCAAAATAAGTCCAATCCAAGGAGACCTTTTGACATGAAACTGAAAATCTGTAATTTAAAACAACTGTAATAACTACCTGCAGTCTGGAAACACCCATAATGAGCTCACAAACATGCAATAAGACTTCACCTTCAGAGTTTAACACAACATTTGTCATTTCAAAAACTCAACTAACCTCATCTCCTTCAGTACAACAATAGTCACACGTCCACCTATCAGCGCTTCCTGTGTACGTTCCTCATTACACTATATTCTGACAGTTATTGTTTCTGAGCAGCAATCTTCAGCATTCATTTCTGTCTGTAATGATTTATCTGGTTTGGGACCTTCAATATAGGTTCTTCATCCTGGGATTTTATCCATCCATCCATCCATCCATTATCTTAACCGCTTATTCCTGGTGAGGGTCGCGGGGAAACCTGGAGCCCATCCCAGAGCACAAAGGGCGCAGGGCAGGGGACACCCAGGGCGGGGCGCCAACCCACCACAGGGGATTTTATTTTATTGCATTATTATTTCATATTATGTTTTCTTTTTAATTCCGTTTTATCTTCTCAGCCATAATTCTGGGGTCAGGTAACTTGTTTCACTCTGGGTTTTGACCATTTTGCCTGAAAATTACTGGACCACAATTACTGGATTTTGTACTTAGACTTTTATGAAAAACATCCCTGCTGTGGATCTGAGTCCTGCCTCATACCTGAGACATTATTACAGCCACATTTAAAAAACATTACGAACATGTGCCTCGGCAGTCCGTTTAAGTCACATTAACTTTTCTCAATAAACTAGGCTTTTTAACAGTCATAAATTTAGTCCTTTCATGCACAGTGGTCACTACAGTGGACAACTATTAAAAAGCTCTTTTCTTGTATGAAATGCATGCAGTCCATCTGAGTGGACTTACGAAGAACTCCTTAAAAAATGCACGTTCAAAGAAAACGAAGGTCAGTATTTTTTTCTTTTCATGCCCAAAGAGTAATAAAAACACGGTAAAAACTGTTGGATGTGTCTATAATCATAACCCAAGCAAGGCTCATCTTCTTTTCCATACACATATTCAAACATAAGACGTTTCACAATATGGGCATTGAAAACAAGCATTGAAAATAGTGTTTGAAGTGGGTTGTTGTCACATTTACAGGCAAGGAGAGCTGAAAGAAGAACTAGAAGCTTATTCAGGAATCCAAACACAAGATCATAACAACAAACCATAACACAGTACAAACCACAAAGGACATTAGGCACAAAAGAACTTAAATACCAAACTAAAGGAAACAAGAATCAGGGGAAACCAACTCAGCTGACTAAATGACAGGCAGGGAAATACACTATGAACTGAGAGGGCTCCTATCAGCCATGCCCGTAACAATGGTGGCTGCTCTGAACTGTGCTTGGTGTTTTTGAATTAAGTGCTACACAATGCTTATGTCTGGTATGTAGAAAAAGAAGGATTCTACTGTCAAAGTATTTTCACCAGAATCTCTTCTTGTTTAAATTATATGCAGTAAAATGCTTTTGAAAAACTACAAAATGCAGGATATTGGGTTCAATGCACAGGACATGGCACACACACAATTTGGACACACCACTCAACCCCCATGTCTTTGGACTGAGCGAAGAAACCCACCAAGCGCAGGGAGAACATGCAAACTCCACGCACATAGACTTAAGGTAGGAATCGAACCCCAGGCGCAGAGGGGGACAGTGCTAACCACCACGCCCCCCATGCTGCCTCCAATGTTAACAGGATGTGTGAATCTATCAAAGAACAACAGAAAGTTGTACAGGAAGTTTATCTGATATATCAAAATGTATTCATATTTATTTATTCATTTGCTGAAGCCTAATTTAAATAAATTGTTCAGTTTCACCTAGAATGATACCCATGCCTGACAGGTGCCATAAAAAATCTGAATATTTCACAATATCTTTAACATAACAAAAAAAAAATCATCAAGTAATCACCAACAATTATAATTAGTAATAAGTTAAAAAACAGCTTTAAAGAATATGCAATAAATTACATACCTCATAATAACTTGCAAGTGGTGAAACTATAAATCTGTAGATATTGTTGATAAGCATTTTGACATTTTATGTTGTGTATCCATTAGAGGTACTGTAGTTTAATTATTCACAATGATGTGTTATGCTAATTGCCCATTATTCTATACTTCACCCAGGAGACATTCTGTATTGTAAATAACAAACACTATCTAAATGGCATCTAATTACACATTTCCTGTTGTATTTGTTACGGAACGATAAGATGTGTTTGTATGCAATCGAATTTATAAAGACCAGAAGTACGGTAATGTTTCCCCGATAAATTTTACATCAGTTTCCCTCTACATTGCAGATATACATCTGCTCTGAAAATGTCTGCGAGAAACAAATAAAAGTTAGTGAAATTATGTATTGGCAGCACAGTGGCATGGCGGTTAGCTTTGTTGTCTCACTCCTCCAGGCCCGGGGCTTGATTCTTGCCTCAGTGTGGAGTTTGCATGCGTTTGCCGTGCTTGGTGGGTCTCCTCTGGGTTCTCCGGTTTCCTCCTATAGTCAAAAGACGTGTGGGTTTGGTTGACTGACATTTGCAGATTGCCCATTGTGTGTGTATACGTGTGTGTACCCTGCAGTGGACTGACACCCCACCCAGGGTGTCCCCTGCCCTGTGCTTCCTGGGAGTGGCTCCAGCCTTCTTTTGACCCTGAACTGGTTAAGGTGGCATGGTGAACTGAAATTAAGTATAATAATGTGTTTAATATACATCTGCTGCAGCTCACACTATATGCACGTTAGCACTGTCAAACTACAGAATGTCTTTTCCTTTTAGTAAATCGTCTGCAGAGCCTCTTTACTAATTGTACTAATGTGTCACTTCCTGTGCTTTTTCAGACTTGAGCACTTCGTAGAACGTTAGAGATCCCGACGTGCATCATCTGAAGAAGACCAGAAAATCTCTTTCGTCCTGGAGTCCAGAGCGTTGCTAGTTAATGTCTTATCTCTACTTCCTCTGGAAGAACTCTTATTACACATGAAACGCATGAAGACATCAATCCTGTACTCACCTGCATCTTCACACTGGCTTCCTTTGAAATTCAGAGCCGAACACATCACCTTCATAGCCGCAGATGGACTCATACCAACCATGAAGAGAGACCCTGCTATGTACTTTAAAGATTTATTTATGATCTACAGTGTGCACACTTGTCATATTTATTTGTGCACACTTTTCTAAAGTTTTCATCTATTAAGGAGTCAGGAAATAATTTCCAGTCTACCTTGTATGTGTAAAACTGCCTCTGGATGTGTTATAAATACTACAGAAAGCGAGGTCACGTACACTTGGCTGTAAAAAGCGTGTGTGCACGAGTGTGTGTGTGTATGTTTGACTTTGCAGCGTGCCTTACCTCAGATAAGCTCTAGAATCAGACTAACCAAATAGGACAGGTGGTTCCGAATACTGACAGTTTGACTGATTGAATGAATGACAGCGGACCTTAACTTTGCCAGACACTGATGTCAGACAAGCCATGAGACACAATGTGCCACACCTTGGTGTGGAAATGACTGAGTGACACCGTTCTCCTTCACACCTCCTGAATATTCAGGTCACAAGATTCTGGTTCTATTGAGGGTGGTTGAAAATAGCAAGACCGCAAAGCCTTCTCAGGATATTTTGTATAATCCCTTCCCTAACCTTTCTTTTAGGATTCAGCATTCTGTCTTTTACAGCCTGGGCAGGCTAACATTGCAAATGATCAGCCTTCTGACTGTGAACATTCTTTCATTGCAGATGATCAGCCTTCTTGCTGTAAGCATGCTGAAGTTGCAAACAATCAGCACTTACTGGTGCTGCACCATTCCATTGCTTTGCTGTTTATTCAGTGATTTTGTTTTATTTTATTATTATTACCATCATGCCTTAGGTCAGTTACATCTGAAACTGCTGTGGAGAGCACTTCATCTTTTCTATAATGTTTGTAAGAAGATAAGGTAGTTTGTTCCCTGTTGAGCCTTCCATAAAGGTCCTTATGTTTTTCAAAATACTGACTGTACAGAGAAACATGAATTGAGCATAAACATAGTTTTATACACATTCTAGTATTACTCAGCTCAGTCACCATCTCCAGCAAAATGACCCAGCTGTTACTGTTAAACCAATATACCTTATCAGCCATGACTGAGCGACAGAAACATACATCCTTCTATTTTCTGCTTACTCTAAACCTGGTCATGGGGGCCCCTGGAGCCTATGCCAAGGAGCTCAGGGCACAAGGTGGGGGACACCCTGGACGGCAACATATGCCTTCAGAAAGCGCATAACATTTGTGCATTCATACAAATAATTTTTATTAATAATTTTCTCATTATTGTGCCAGTGACTTTTTGACAGGTAATTTAGCCTCATCAGTGTTCTTATTCCCTATGGAAAACTGACCATAAAACTGATTCTTTTTGTTTTGTATTGAAGACATTTTCACTGACTGACCAACTGACTGATGCTTTTACTGCCACAGGTGTCGCATTAATTTTAGATGCTGGATATAATTTCTAGATTGTAACGAGATGTGTGATAAAGCAGCAGCAAAATTAAAACTAGTAGTATAGCCAGCAGACTTTACCTATAATATTATACTGTTATTCAGAGTCTAGAAGTACGTCTCATCCATAAGTTACTTTTACACAGCTGGAGACTCTAATAAGTCTCTTCAAAGCAGTAAGCTTGAAATGATTTTTGATAAAAATTAAACATATTAACTATAACATTAAACCCTCTGTGGCTCAATGGGAAGAACATCAGTCTGGAATGTGGTGTGAATGACACCCCAGCCATCAAATGTGTCCCTGAGTAAGAAACTCTGTGCTAGCTCCCCGGGTGCTGAAAAATGGCTGCCCACTCCTCCCCCAGGGGATGAGTTAAATGCAGAGAACAAATTTCCCCATTGTAGGACTAATAGGGGTTAAATAATAAATAACATACTCATTTTGGCTGTTATACATATGTATTCATAATATAAAATAGTTAATAAAAGATATCCTACTATGAAATCTATGAAATGACATTGTAATCTCACAGTCTTCTGATAATATCAAAATATAATTTGCCAAATTGTTCTTTGCTAGAAGACTTGCCAGCAAGATGTTTGATGTTTTGATTTTAAGTAACTGCAACATGTGTACATAAATTACCATTAATTAACATATTCCATATGCAAGATTTACGGAAGAAAACACAGAGTTAACAGGCATGGAAATTTATCAGATTTCTCACAAAGATAGATGGGCTCTCTTGGTGTCAATATTATCACTTCCTGACTTTTCTTGTGAAGAACACCTTGGTTTCTTGTTGCACAAAAACTCTGTGCATACAGGCAGTGCAGCAGAAAAATATAAGTATTAATCAAAGAATTCACAGCCTGCCTGTCACAGGAGGGATTATGTGACAATAACTAACATATCAGTTTGGAATAATTCTTATTGAAGTCTTTCTGTGGAACCTGTGCTTAACACATCAGTTATTGAGTACCATCAGTCTCACTGACCTGCTGTTGACACCTGATAATGCAAGTGAAGCTCCCTCCACAATAGTAACTGCTTTTCTTTTTTCCCTGTCCTATTGATAAATAAATGCTTTTCTGTAACTAGGCTTCCTTTCAAATATTATGCTTTTAAAGGGGTCTTTATAATGTTTGATCAAAGAATGAAAATTTACAGCACCGCCTACTACTTTAAGCCAGGCAATTCCCCACACACGTCCCTTTCTTTACACAGTTTTTACACTGTTTCACACAAATAGGCCTGCTTACCAAAGAAAGCACTCACAGTTAAGTCATATATGGGCAGTCATTCCATCACAGGGACCGGTCAACCCTGAACAAACAGCTGACACTAAGGCTGTGCCTTTGGACTGGTGGGAACTGGCACACCTCATGAAGACTCGCGTGCTAACAGTGCAAACGCAGACGGAGCTGGCAGCCAACAGGGAACACAGAATCCCAAAGCTCTGAGGTGAGGACCAAAGGACCAGCACTTTGCGCTGCATCGTCATGCTAAATGTTGCATTTGTGCGAGAACAAAACGATGGCCGGCTATAGGCACTAAATGTAAACTGCAACATAAATGGCGTGCCTCTTGGTGGTTAGCAGTAAGCCTGGAAAGGCACTGATTTTGGGGATTGGCGCTGATGTGTCAGGGTTGCCAGTAAATAGTTAAGGATTAATGAGATCCACCCCATCTGTTGTGAAGCAAATGCCTGCGTTTTATCAGCCTTTCCTTTCTAACAGTTTTGTCAGGTTGTATTTACCAAAGGCACGACATTCATTTTGTAAATAAATACTCAAAACAAAATGTCTGCCCAGTAGTGAAAACAAAACACTATGCGAAAACACCATCATTAACAATAAGCTCATTGGCATAATATTGCAAGAAACCATATTGGCTTCATCATGTCAGATAAGGTTTAGTTATGCTCTGGCAGTTGCTGAAATTGTAGCTACAAATTATATTTGAAATGCACATAAAAATTTTTCAAGCAGAACAATTTTCACCCAGTGAAATGGAATCCATTAAAAGTTTCAGAAGGGGGTCTGAGGTTGTATAATCTTTGTCAAAAGGCATGATAATGAACGTAACTCTTAACTCACATACGAAATTTAGGTTATTAAAGATTTGTTTGCTATTTCACAGTGTCCACATTAACAACAAGGAATCTGTAAAACTTTACATTTACTTTCTCAGTTTTTCATTATGTTTGTCTAAGGTAGCTGAGAGTAGTCAAATGATGAACACATCTTTTAATTGAAGTTTTTTGACGGATCTACTTGATTTCTTAATTCATGCGCGGTGCTGATTGACGCATTTGTGGATAAATTCTAGAAAGGCTGCTCACCCTAGGTCCACATAAATTAATGATTATTGTTGATACAGTAACAAACATTAACTAATAATTTACTCTTATAAGTTATTAGATAAGATTATATGTTTATTGTAACAAAAGTTGCAACACAATAATACATACGAGAACGATAATACGAGCGATTATAGGTAAATCTGTAAAAATTACCGACAATAACTACAAAATGTTTAACAAAATTAATCTGCTTTGGCACCTTTAGAAACAGTTTTCATCTAGTAAAAGTCGGGCGATTAAGCTGTTTTTAAGACGTATAAGGATCATAACGATTAAAAACGACTGAAGGCGTTACAGTCGTGCAAGTGCAATGAACAATTTTGTGCTGTCACGGTCATCGCATGTCTACACGTCATGGAAAGCATGTCGCTGAAGGTGGCGCTGGAGTTCAACCAAAGTGTCTGAAGGGTTAAGGAAGCCACGGTCTGCGCTGAGCATTCTTCCGCCCATCCCCGTTTCCATCAGAAGGCTTATAAGTAGCCTATTGGTCACCTGTCAGGGATAGTAAACTGCGTTTGCTAAACATCTTCACCAAATGTTCATCGTCGCCTGCGCTCGGTGATGCGTCCTGCAGATGGCTGTTTTAAATAATTTACAAGTAAGGCTGAGTTAGGGCGCTCGTTCTGAAACACTATATAGTGGAGAACTTTGCATGGTCTCAGGAGGCTGTGAGTAAATATAGGTTTGTTTAGATCACCCCGGCATTAGAGAGATTAGTGCGGCTCTGTGGGTCTGCGTGGGGATCCAGCCCTCTCTCTTTAAAGATTAAGACTGACGTCTGAAGGACAGGGATAAGGGACTCTACTGCTTTCCCGTAAAACACCAACACTAAAATAACACTGCAACATTCAATAGATTTTATGGTATCCGGAGGTCAGTTTTATTAGACACCGCTGCAAGGTAAGTGGGAGTAATTCTAAAGTGATTTTTATTTTTAACTGTAGTTATATATTTGTAGATGTAATTGAGTGTTTGTTCTTGCAAAAAATGTACGGTCCTTATTTCCATCTTCCATGTATGTATATATAAGCAGGCTACTTAAACTTAGATGGTCGTTAATGGATAAATTAATGAATAAATAAAATATGAACAGTTGTCAAACGGGTAGGATCATTTATATGGTGCTGTTATAAGTGAAGATTCTGTCGCTTTAATTTAAATGCAAATTATATGTTTGGTTTTGAAGTCAAATGCAAGCGATCTGAAGAAGGATGCGGAGTATTTTGGCAATTAAAATTAGGCTGCTGTCCCGACATATGTCGTGATATAGGATATTGTTGGTTCGCACCTGCTGCAGTTTATGATCTGTTACCACTTTGTGCGAGGATATTTTTATTCGGAATATTCTCGTATATCAGCGTACCGCTCTGGTTTTCTGGCGATCGGCTTCGGTTTCTTATTTTTAGCGCGATAACGCGACTATATGTACTTACAAAAGTCTCGAAGACGCAAGTTCTTACATGATTGCGGTAAGTGCACTGAACGCGCATTAAACTGGAAATATTAATGCGTAAAGATCGTGAAATTAACACTTGAACGATTCTCCGAGTTGTGCTGGTTGTCGCTGTCATTCCTGATATAAGAAATTGCACTAATTGTAGGAAGGTACACTGTGAAACCCGATTTTAGAGGATGACGGGTGCGTAAGGGAGAACACTATTTGTGAAGTCTTCGCTCTGATTGCATATGTGTGATCATTTCGTTTTTTTTTTTTTATTTTTTATTTGTACATTACATAAGTTACTGAACTTACTCAGGGTGACGGTCTTTAGGTGCGTTGTTTCTCTGGATTTATTGAGTCAGCGCAGGACCGTCCGCAGTACGTAGTCTAGCCTGTCCATCTCTGTGCACTGTGTGATTCTGTGTTCAACACTCCTGCAATACTAACGGCATTTCTTCAAGGAGAGAGCAAAGGGCAGTATAATGTGCCGTATAATGTGGCGCGTTTCTGCTTATGGTACGGAAAAATCAAACTGTTTCTCAGACAGAGCTTGACTTCAGTTCCCTCCACCTCTCAGTGGCCATTGACTGATTGCTTGCTGTGCATTGAGAGCTTCTTCAATCTTTCATACCCTCATCAATGAGATGCACTGTATACTAAATCAAACAATATATGGATTTGTGGCACTGCCAAGGGTAAGGTAGGTCCCCATGTATGACATGTTTGGGCCACGAGGTCTTCAGTGTTACCAGTCGCACTTCTCACCACTGTGGTCCAGGACAGATGTTTTCCTGGTTGAGCAGAACAGTTCTCATAGGACTGGAAGGGCTACAGTTTCACTACAAGAAAGGCTCCACAATCCTGCGCTGTGATTCACTCTTCCTAGCCTTCAGTGACACCTGTGCCGACTGGTAAAGTGGGGCCAAATTTGGCTTAAGATGTTCCTCCTAGCCCACAGCAGAGTGTAAGCATGGCCTTGGTGTTTTGTGAGTTCTGCTAGTATAGATCACAGTGGGTATATTGTAAATGAATGAGTCCACTATAAAATGTTACTCCTCGTTTGTTTCTTTCATGATAGTGTGGGTGGTGTAAAGGATAGGAGGGTTTTCAACCTGCCACCTATACAGAGATATGGGAGTACTCGAACCTTCTGTGACTTGGGTATTTAAGTGCTTCTCGCATCAAACTGTGTATTTCTGCATATTAAGTAATTGAATAGATGTTAAATTATAGTAAAAGCACAGTGGATAATGTAAAACAAAATGTCTGCATTGACTTTATATACTCGCCTTGTTTTTTCTACTTGTTTAAATGCCTAAGGATTTTTTTATTAGACGTATTATAGAGAAAAGGACTGCGTTGGTGTAAGGTCCTTATAAAAGTCATTCATTAATGGTGAGGTACCAAGAATTAATTGGTATTTCTGAAAAAGTGACTAAAATGTCAAGCATTTGTTGTAGCAGATGTTGAAGAGTTTTAATACGTGTTTTTGTCTTGCATGAGCTGTAAACCGACACCTAAGATGTAATCGTTAAAAGAAAATGGCAGTTTGTTATTCAGCCATTGACCGTGATCAAGGCCTGTTGCATAACTTCTTAACCATAACTTACACCTGGAAACATAATTTACGATATCTTAAACTGTGTCCAATACATGAAACAGTGTCCAAAAACATGCACGCTTCAAAATGAAGCTCTGAAGTTTAAAATTCATATTGGAAGGCGAGGCATGGGATGTGTTAGAGAATCCACAGCATGAAGTTTATAGGAAGGCAACAAAGGTAGAGTTTCATGGTAACGGCTACCGTGGTAATTCTGCTGTGCTAAAATGGTGTTATGCATCACTGCTATGGGACAGAAATGGGGATTTGTTGTTTTCCCGTGTCATTCTGTAGGAAAACCTGTAACCCCAAGTTTTAAAATACAGTATGTTCACCCTGTGTGTGAATTCTTCGATTGTGGCGACTATGCTTTATGTTACCCTTGTTAGTTTGAACAACCTGTTGGTGGTGTTCATTGTCAAATATTACATCTTTTGAAGATGGATAATATTGCTCCTGGGTGTCAGGGTGACCATAGGGGCTGAGTTATTAATTGGGCGCCCCACAGTTTCTCTTGACAAATTTGCGTGATTCCTGAAAGTGTCAGAGTACCCTATTTACCGGATTTCCCAGTAGCATCTTTTCATTTGCAAGGCTGTCAGTTCTGAAACTATCGTTTTTTTTTTTTGTGTCTACGTATGTGTGTGTGCGCATGCGTGTGTGTGTGTGTGTGTGTGTGTGTGTGTGTCGGTGAAGTTATATTTTTGTTATTACAGTTGGTGCACTGCTCAGATACGACCCTCCATTGTCTGTTTTTTACAGCTGAAATATAGTAAATGGATGCTTACACTAAGGTAATTTCACAATTCAAAGAGTGATGATGGTACCCATATGTCTTGTTAATAGCTTGTAAGAGCACCTTCATGTAGGAGAACAGAGGCCTGCGTTCAGAGTGTGTACCCACACGGAGTCCAGGTGCCACTTATTTCGCTCGGGTTGTGAATCCAGTCGACCGCCCACGCACATCTGCAGCTCTAGAACAAGAAGGCCGATTGAGACAGCCTCGGGTGTCATCATTCAGAACTGAAGGCTTCTCGTTGCGTTGCGCAACAAAAGCGGACCGCGAATGAAAGCACGTGTTCTTTATGCAGATTATGATAAAAAAATATTGCTAGCTATTCAGGCTCCTCTGCACTGAAAGGGCTGTCACCTTTGTTTAAGAAATCCAATTTATGTTGTGCATTGTGCATTTATCCAGAGGAACATGTTGTGGGGGTATATAGATGAACCGGTTTGAAAGCCATGCTGCTGAAGCCGTCACATGGTGTATTGCACTGCGGTCATTATAACTGGAGCAAGCTGGAGATGCAGCTGGATAATAGCCGTGCGCTGACAGTTTCATCACTCGTTGGGTATTAAGGAGAAGTTCCCAGTCAAAACGGTCATGGGGCCACCTTCTGTGGGAATACCTACCGTATCGCCATATCCACACTGTCTACCCCTTGCACTTAATAAACTAGCTTAACGAACCAGGAAAATAACAGCAATGAAACGCTGGAGTGTATCTGTAGTGAATTAGAAACTTTCCCACAAACTTTCTGCGTGGGGGGTGTACGCTATGAGGTTTGGTTCACCCAGAGTTAAGTGGCTGTAAATTAAGTGGTAAAGACAGCTGGACAATTAGGCATGGTGGATGAGTGGTAAAACATTTGTCTTATAGACAGGGGGTTGCATGTTCAGGTTATATCCATGCCCACCATCCTGTGATGAGTTGGCTCCCTGCCCAGGGTGTGGCCTGCCTTGTGCCCTGTGCTGCCCCCAGGCCACCCACAACTCTGCACAGAACAAGTGGATGGATGGATTGATGGTTGAATGGACAGACATAAAAGGCACCTTCTTGTGTTGTGATGTTGCAATATCCTTATGACAAACTGTACTTCACGTTTGCAACTGAATTTTTATCATGTTGTATGAGGTCATTAACTGCTTCCCGAACAATTTATCTGTGTCTGATCTGATAAAGATAAGGTTACCGTGACTGACTGAATAATTGCACATAAAAATGTGTATACACGTCTTAATTCATGACACTTATTCTTATATGAACTTCAAACAATTTTAAACTGTATTGAATAATTGTAATGTTCAGAGGGAGAACGGAGGCAAGGGTAGAGTCTACTGTGAGAAGGGATTTAATACAATTAACAGGGAACTGATACATAGACTCTAGAAACAAGGTAAATCACAGGTATCATAACAGGCCAACAGATCTCTAGCAAACACAATGATTCCATACATCTACATACAACAGCTGGCAAAGGACTAACAAACCAGTGAGGTACATAAAGGCAAAATAGGTTAAACGACACAAGGCTGGCAACTGATAACGAAGGAATAACAGGTAGAAAAGGACAGGAGGAAAGGCTAGGGAACAGAGGAAACATGACAGGCAGGGCGTGACAATAATGTCTGGTTGGGGGGGGGGGGGGGGGGGGGGGGGGGGGGGGG
>JABJVR010048283.1:0-24904 GCA_025773905.1 Chitala chitala
CACAAAACAAACATCATCATGATGACCCATCACCCACAAAACAAACATCATCATGATGACCCATCACCCACAAAACACAGAGAGAGTTTAGGGGGACGGGACATTCAGTTCAATTCATTTCAATTTATTTTTATATACTGCCTTTCGTTACAATGTGCCTCAAAGCTTTTCTTTATACATCATAGTAACAAGAAAGGTACTGCATGTAGAAATTTCGATGTAGGTAGAACGTTCTTCATGTACTCACTGTTGTTGGAGAAGGAAAAATTAATTGATGGTAGCTGTGATGTGAAAGCTCCTATTAGAGACACTGATCTACCAATAGCTTTGGTCTTTCATTGACATGGTCTCTTTCAAATTGGGGTGATCCACAGTGAGGATTTACAGCCAGGTGAATGAATCTAAGAAATCCCTAGGTGGCCATGTCATTTTCAAGATGTTTTCAGGCAAGAAGATCACGTCAGCAGCTCAGCAGGATAGTGGAAGCCCAAAACTAAAATTCACATTTTTGTTGATGTTGTTGTGTGCAATGCATTGAAATGGTGTTATTATCTCAACAGTGGAGATACCCGGAGGAGGAACTGCAAGACATTTTTTTTTTAGTTGGTTTTGTATATTTTTGTTAAAACATTTCAGGAGAAAATTTATGCAACTGTCATAATTCAGAATATAATTTTCAGTTAATGATGCAATTAAAGGCTAATTCTATGTAGAGACAAATTTTCATTTGGCTGTCAATGAAAATTTTGGTGAAGCTACATACACACCTACTATATATACTTTTTCTTTATCCAGCCCAGCAGACTCTGTCACTGAGTTATTAGCACTATTATTGGACCCCCAGGGTCATGGTTTTGAGTCTGGCTCTTGACCCTGTGTGTACAGCTTGCATGTTGTCCTTGTGCCTGAGCAAGTTTCCTCTATATGCTTTAGTTTCCTGCTGGATAGACCTGCCGATCAAGTGGATTAGCCACTCTGAATTACCCTTTGTTTGTGCACCCAGGAATGGGTTGGCACCCCATCCAGGGTATACCCTGTCCTGCACCCTAGGCTGCCTGGAATGGGCTCCAGGTGACCTGCAAGCCTGCAAAGTATAATTAGTTGTAGAAACTGATAAAACTGATAAAACTCTGTTCCCAGCTAAAAACAACCAATTCCAGCATGCTTTTTTGTACACCTGCAAAATCAGAGAGATTCTTGCTATTAGGCTGGTAAAATAAACAGCATAGAGATAATTAATTATGATAATATTGCTAAGCACATGACGAGGATGGAAGAGATAAAATCTGCATGTGGTGGGACTCTGTACAGGGTAACGAGCTGTATAAACAAGACAATGAAGGCGAAAATTTACAGCAGATTTCACACAACTAAGAGTACCACTTATACCTCACAGCTATATAATATATAACATAAAGGGTTCCATTTTTCAGTTAACTTTACACTAAAAGCATGCAATATACTTTACTAAAAAACGTTGTGTAATATCAGAATTAGGCACATTTTTAGTAGGCATTGAAGGCCATTGAGAAGAAACATCCAATACAACCACATGTAGAAAGTAAATACAGTCTTACAAAATTCAGGATGTCACAGAAAAAAATTCAATAAGCTACCAAAGCCAGGTGATTCAACCTAGAGAGTCGCCATGAAAACCAAATTAGCTGCATAGCAATTTATACCCATATCACCATGCTGGAATCCCATGTGGCAACAGCCCTGATTACTGCAACTGCACTGTGCTGAATAGATGGTCAGCAGGCCTGACTGACAGACCAGACAGGTGGTGAAGTAACCCCCCCAGGTGGGGGTCACAAACTATTTTATAGAGACAAGCAGTATATAGTTCATACACAGTTCAGTCCTGTAAGACAAGAGAACAGTACCAGGAAGACAGAACAACCCTAACCCATCAGAAAGTTAAACTGCCTCTAATTTACTAATTCTAAGCAAGCCAATTAAATTTCACCAGTACAATATAAATTCAGTTTCGGCTGTGATAAGTTATGTTATTTGAAAACAACAGGATCATCACTAGCAAAAACATTTCCTTCTCTGCTGTCAGAAGGTCAACTACCTAAAAGAGATGGTGCTAGACAACTAACAGTCTCACTGTCAAAGGCTAAAACAGCTAGCGGCTCAGCTATCAAATCGAACATGGGCCATACAATCGACACTGCCTCTGACAGTGACCAGCACAAAGGAGTTTGAATTAACACATAACTGGGGGGTCAGTCACACAGGATGAAATAAGACCGTAACAGTTCTGCATTAAGAAGCACAAAGGATAACAACAACAGGAAAAGCAAGTACCTAATTGCACAAAAGAGTGGTCATGCTTGGAATATAGTTGTAGAAATGCATGCAAACTTCATGCAAAGATGGAGAAGGAGGAATTCATAGCACTAATAATATACTATATCATATTGTAAAGAATAGCAATAAAAGTAATTATACCATTCACAGCATCCCCTGGGTGAATGAGGTGTCAATTTTTCAAATATCGGTCACTTTTCTCCAGAATGCAATACTGGATCGGAGACTGTTTGTTCCAGTTGGAATGGTGTGAGTGTTTCAGTCATTGACCATGTCTTCATTTTAAAAGTTATTGTACATGGTATCTTATACACAAATTATTCTATGTATTAAGTATCCAAGGAACCAATATTCTGTATGCAGACTGAGGCTCTTGTCACGCATTTAAATTCATGGCCACATTTTAATGCATACAATGCATAGGTACACTGCTTTTCACATGCATTTCATTCTGCACTGTTGGAACAAAAACACAGGACAACAATATTTTAGGATTTATTTGCTTCAGAGATTAAAAATGATAATTTAGTGTATATTTATGCGCTGTCTCAAAAAATTACAAAAAATAATTAATGGCTACTGTTTTTTTTTTCAAAATATTTACATTTTTCATATTAGGCGTATATTTAGTGTACATATAATACAGTATTAATAATTGTAAAGCTAGGTCTTTAATGTATTTATTCTTGCCTCAATTTCACCATATTTGTTTATTTATTTATGGACAAATCAGCAAAATGTAAATTTTAAAACAAAGGGGAAAAGACCGTTACTACATACAAGTGAAGAGCTCAGTTCATAATCAGTATCTATGTGTCTCTTGGCTTGCCACTTATATTCCTTTAATGTAGCATCTCTTGTTACTGTCCAGCAGTAATCTGCAAGCGCTGATGGACTCCATCTGCCCTCATAGTGTTTGTCTATTGTGCCAATATCCTGATGAAACCACTCACCAAGATCATCAAATCATGAAAACTGGAACCAGCTGTCAATATAAAGCATAATTTTCATGTCAGCAATCCAAAATTAGGAAAATTTGTCTATTTTTGTTACAGAAGCATTTTAGCTGTATAACAGTGTAATTGGACTTCAAGCCAGAGAAAGTTACCGATATTAGCAAAAGTGGATGAAGAAAATTATGACTTGGCCAAACTCAGGAACAGTGGGAGGGGAATAACTGAACAAAGAGTCATTGTTAAAGAACAGAGCCACAGATGGCTAAATCTGGCGGCGTGTGCTGCTGGGTTTGTGGACATTGTCACCACTCACATCTCTGTCACAGGACTATGTGACACTGGTCAGCACATCCCTACAAGTTATGCAGGACCTGGCCAACGTTCAACTGACACGATAATGTAAAATTCCTCCATTCAGCGCAGGCCATGCAATGGTCCGGATGCTCCAGTTTCTACTGATTGAGATCTTGGCCCATGTTCAACCTAATCCCTGTCTGGTGGAAGGCACAAAAGATTTTTTTTACCCCTTTTCTGCTGTCATTTACTATGACACTAATGAAAATTTGTGATCTAAAAAATAGGAAAAAAATTAAAGTGGAGGAAAATATCGCATTTTAATTACTTTATATCACTTTTTTTACACTCCTTGTTTACAGACTTGTCTTGTACTTGTAGCCCTATGCATTAAAACTTCAAAGTAAAATTAAATTTTCATCATAACAACTCTGAGAAAAATTAACATGCTATTAAAACTCATATAACCGCTCATATTAATGAACAGGACAAAACAGTTTTGAAATGTGCCACACTGAGTATACATTCACTATGGTGACATCAATGGAAAACATTTTGGTTGGTGAACTAGTGACTAAAGGTGTCGTCTTTCAATATCAGCCTACGTCTGTATTTTCCAACAACATTGTTTTATCATCTGTAAAGTAAAGTTTGTTAGACGAGCAAACTGGGCTGTAAAATCAATCTGTAGACAACTGAGCTGTCCAAGGCTTTTGTTTCAAAGTTTTTGCCAGTCAGCAAAAGTGTGAAAGAATGGGTGTCTGTGGTTTGGGTTAGGTATGAAATTCTCAGTTAAACCCCCAGTGAAGTTTCAGATGGCAAGCTTTGGAGGGGAGCGTTCCCCATCAGTGTCATCCAGTTCTGGCAAAAGCCCACAGTCTGGACTCCTCAGGTTCCTTCTTTATAAGGTCTCCCCATTCATAGAATTCATCCACAGACCTGTCACCTGGAAAGTAATTACTCCCTGCTTGGGCTAAGGAATGTTCGCTTTAGTGAGCCAAACCAGTTGCTCAGAGTGACCTGTTTTGTGTTGTGATAAATACACTGTAATATCATAACAAAAATGGTCAGTCTGAACATGCACAGCACCAGTAAACTTTACTCCTATAATATCTGAGGTTTTTCTAGCACATCTCAAAGATTTCAACAGCATTTCTTCTACTCTTTTTGAAGTGTAAAGACCAGTATATAGAGATATATTTACAATGATGAATGTTCAGACTCTGTGCGATGATTCACAATGGGTATTTCAGATGTAAGGAGCTTCAGGGTGTTTCATTTGTACCAGATGGAAAGGTTTATGGTATAAAACAGATAAATCACGTACCTGTTGGGATCTCTCATTCTGCTCTCAGAAGTTACAATGCCTCAAAACTTCCAACTTTACAATAACTCAGTGTCTGAAGTCCACAGATCAAGAGTGTGTTGGGCAAAGTTTTAAATGCAAAGCAATAAATAATGGGTGTCTTACAGCTGAGTTAGGGTCTGCCATGTTGGCTTTTAACACATGGATGTCAATCATTACATATTAATCATGGTCCTACAGCAGCATCAAAAACAAGCTTTGAAATAAACTGGAAAAGGCACGTTCATGTGGGTCGGAGGACGATGCCTGTTTCACTTCCTGCCCTTGCTCTCATAGCATGAAGTTCACATATTTTCCTCATGTCTCTGTGACTTGCTTCTGGGTACTCAGTTTACCTGATACTGTCCAAATATTCTTTGCAAAGATAAATAATGCCTTCACATGGCTGCGATTGCTACTGAACTTTAAATATATTCAGTAGAATAATCTGCACTTTCTTGCAGTGTTTTAGTGCTCTCCTGCTCAAGGAACTTAAGAAATGAAATTCAATACTTTTACATACCCAGTTTAATAGAGTCAATTTTTGTGCTCGTGTTGTAGTGAATTAGATCAATGTAATATGTAGATGACAATCTGCCATTATATATTTATTCTTGTGTGGGTCATTAACATTTTAATTTATACAGTGTTTTGTGATTTTGTTTGTAATATTGTATTTATCCTCAGTGAAATGTATGTATGTAGGTATGTGCGTGAGTGCATGCATGCTGGAGTGAATGTGCACACATGCATGTCATGTGTACATGTGTCATGTGTGCATTTGTATCTGTTGGAGTACGGGCATGGTAGAGATGGTGATAGAAATCAAGGGAAAAGGAGAAAGTCAGACAGGGTGATATTAATTTTAAACAGCTTTATCTGTGGGGTTCAGGAACATACCAAAGAGATCAGCGAATGGAGGAATCCTGGCTGTGTGATTAGTGGGTTCAGCATTGTCCACCCAGGGCAGTTTCCACAGCCAATCGCCACGCAGGTCCCTGAGCCACAGGAAACAGCAAAGGCTTCAAATGAAATGTTCTACTCATATGCCTGAAGGGCATTGAGAAAAACATCCAAGCGATCTTATGAAATAAGAACACCAATAGATGACTGCACAGGGCAGTGTCACTGCTCATACTGGTTTGGAGAAGAAGAATAAGAAAAGAAAACACAATTTCTACACCCAGGGAGCATATACCATCACTCTCAGGCCAAGAGAAACCAATGGCTGTGTTTATGGACTTTTTTTTCCTGTTCCAGGCCACAATCCTTCTGGCTACTTGTCTAAATGAGCTTCCATCCATGCTTGCAATTTTCATTTGAAGAAGTAGTTTTTTCATTTATTTGATCAGATATTTAATATAGTTACGTAAGTTATAGAGTAAAGGCATGTCATTGTCTAATAAATCATAAGTTTTTAACAAGTATTTTAATAGTAATAGCAGTGTTTTATAGTTTGTAGTGAGAAGTTTCTCAGTGGAGTACCACGATGTTCTTACATGGGGCAACACTAGCTTAGTGAATAAAACTGCCACAATGCCTGGGTTATAGGTTTGCATCTAACCTTCACTAATATTTGTGTGAGTTTGAGTTCACGTGTCTGTAGGGGCTGCCTATAAACTGAGTATTCTAAGGTGCTGGTAAAATGTTTCTGTGGATGTCCTCACCTTTTCCTGTTGTCCACAGTGACCCATGCATTTTTTGGTGGAATATATAGGACATTACAATTAACAAAATGCTGAGTTAATTCTTGTAACATTAAAAAGTCCTCCTATTGCAACAACATAGAAAGTTTCCCATGTAAGCGCCTATTGCATGATGAAATGTGGTAATTTTTGTTGCTTTGGTTTTTGTTAGTGGTTTTTGTTGCTTTTTTCATATAACTAATCATTTGAAACATTGAAAGACCTGCCTTATATTACATGGTCTGGAAAATAGCTGGTGATTTGCCAAAGGCATTTTCCCTCTAAGCTTTGATAAACTTCAAAGTTTGGCCTAAATATCAGTTGACCGATTTTCGAGACTGAAGTCTGAAGCCTAAACAGTTTCCAGTACAGCTGTTAAACGTCTGAGCTAATATGGGTAAGCACATTACAGAGAATATATAATGCATAGAACCTAATTGTTTGCAGAAATGAGGCTTTGAAATTGTGACTTTTTGTTTCTATATGGCAGCCTCCCAGCGCTCTGTGCACTGAAAAGTGATTAAATATGCTAACCAGGTTCTTTGTGTTGTTTTTATACCTGCATTTTGTGGCTATTTTCAGCTGATGAATATCTCAGCTGTTTTAACGCAGCTTTAGAGCTCAAATTGGCCAAAGTGTGCTTTGCTACTCAACCAGCTATCTGATCCTAATCAACAATTAGTAAGAATTCTGTCACACACAGTTTAGTTTCTGAATGCTCTGCCTCTTGTTGCCTTGTGACAGAAATGCAGACACAGCTTGAGAAATTCTTGTGCCATACGTGCAAGATAAAGGTTGAGGATTTTCAAAGATAAGGAGAAACTGTCATGACTTGCACATCCACTCGGGGGATATGATTGGCACGGCATTTTCCAGGAATTTCTGAGCTTGCCATAAAATCGAGGAATGTACGTGAGACCTAAAAAAATATTTTGATTGTTTTTAATTACTACTTGAAATATTAATGCTTCCACGTTTTGGTTTATCATTATTCCTTTGTAACATGATGATTTATTAGGCATGAGCAGCACAAGAAAATTTTAATGTATGAAACCGCTTTCCAGAGCTCTCTTGGTGGTCTCTTGGCTCTCTGGCTTTTGTTCCAGCTGTACTCTCTTTTAATTAGCCTTGATGGCGCTGCAGAATCACATGATTCAAATTACACTAAACTAAGTTTGCCTGAAGACTCCACTCTCTAGTCATGACATAGTTTTTTAGTACATTGAACTAACACTTGCTTTTATTATTCATAGCAGGTTTAACAGCATTGATGTATCATGCAGTGTTGTATAAAGGACCTGAAAGCCACACTTAAGTAAAACTTCAGATAGTTTACTATAAAAATTACTTAAGTAATTTAAGTAAGTCTAAGTAACCCATTGTAATATTACTTAAGTGAAATTATTAATCTGTTATTAACCGTATTCAAAATGTTTTTCTTGTTGATGTATATTAGTTCTGCATTTCCTGTTTTTGTCTTATGATCCAACATTGTATATTAAAAAACAACTGTGGGGTTTTCTCAGTTTTCCCAGAAATGCACACTGAAAATGAACAAATGCACTACACATATGAATGTGTCAGTCTGCATGTATTGCTATGGTGCAACTTGCCAAGTAAGCAAGGTGGACTAATATTTGTCATCTAAGGATGAGAAGTGTTTAACTTCACAGAATGAACTCTGAACTTAATAAACTAAGGCACAAGAAAAGCTGATGATTTACACACATATGTGACCATACCAATGCTGCAGTCTAGCGGTATATGAAATAGAAGCTCATTACATTTTCAGAGCTTATGCACCCAAACCATAGAATTCTATACCTTTTAAAACACTATGTTAGTCTACTTATAATTTTTGGGAACTATATCTAAGGATGGTTTTCACATCTGCAATCTTTACATGAATCTGAGAGCCTCTGATTGCAGAAAAACAGTTTGTGGCTGGTTTCTTCGTACGGAGGCTCTTGGTTTTTGTGGTCAAAAGCACAGAAGCCCTCCAGCATAAAAATGCCAGTGCAATTACTGCAACAAAGACACCAGTTCTAATTGTAAAGCGTGAAATGTAATTTCTTAGTTGCATTACTATTAAATTATTTTGGCATTTACGTTTTCCATTTTTATGATTGTGTAGCATGTCTTATTTGCTATGCGTTAACATTTACAGTGAATTTGACTTACTACTAACTTTTCTGAAGATTTAATAAATATCTAATGCAACCTTACACAGGAAATAGAACAAATCTCCTAAGGGCTATAGTAATCTTGCCTTTTTCCATGGGCCTTGAGCCAAAACACATTTTATCAGTCTCCAAAGTAAGATTCTGTGTTTTTTCAATTTTGGATTCCATATGTAGACACATAAGCCATATTTTTTATTTCACACAACCCTCCTTCCCTCCCCCCACTATGAAAAAAGAGTAAGTATATGATGTCATAAACATTCCTCTCACCATATATCATTTTCTAATGTCTCCAGTTTCAGCTGATATGGTTTGACAGAATAATAGATGACAGCACGTTAATGTGTTTTGATACACATAAAGGTTGCTAAGCATTTATAGCCATTAATTTTGGGTCTGATGTTGTACAGACAAAAAATAATGTCTCGTTGGTGACTTAGATCACCTCATTATACAAAACAAATGATATGGATTGGTGTGCTAACAGTCACACTCATTCTTATTATACATACCAGCCTTTTTTTGTCATTGTGCCAGGGAGCAACTCATTGATTACTCAGTTATTGAAATTTTACAAATTCAGTCTTGGCATGTAATATTTTAACCATGAATAAAATCTAAATCATCAAAATGTATTAAAAGATGTTTAAAAAACACATTCTGTCTATTATTATTATTGCAAAGAAACACTACTAAATAATATTTTCACAACTTCATTTTCTTAATGCCTGCAGGGTGTAGGTAATGTGTATAATTTTTGTGTTTTAATACTAAAATCTAAGTAACCCATTGTAATATTACTTAAGTGAAATTACTAAAGTATCTGTTATTAACTGTATTTCTTCAGTCTCTTCTCCTCTCCTCTCCTCTCCTGTCACTCACTGTCTCCACAGGTGTGCAGTGGAAAAATTCTCTTTCCTGCATGCTTTGCTATGTTGACCCTTCGCAAACCTAGATGTCTGCCTGACAAAATAGGAACTCCAGCAGCCCTCTCCATAAGGATTGAATTCCCTGGGTTACAAATTTGGCTGGTTACAGCTTGGGTGCCAAAGCTACATGTCAGAGAAATACACTCTTATTCTCCTGCCTCACCTGTATCTTTCCTCCTATTGTCATGAACTCAAGACTGCCATTATACTGAAAAGTTTGATTATTTTTTACATCTTCTGGACTGTTTAAATGGATTTGACATTCTTCAAAGGATATTTTTTTCCCAGACAGCATGTTCTCCATAGTAATTTCAGCATCTGCCTTCACAGTTCATGTACTTGCCACAACCATTTATGTTTCAGTCATTCAACCTCAGCGTGACTCTTTACCACTCAAAACAAGCTTGACCTGGCCTTCTTACTAAGGAGCAACAATGTTAATCCATTCTGTCTCTCCAAGTTGCTCACAATTTCCTTTTTTGCGTTACACATACCTCCTCCTACCCTTTTTCCCAATTTGCACTTTCATGGTATCTGCCAGACACAACTTTAAATTTCTCCAAACCTTTAGTCTCTCCACTGAATTTCCTTCTTCATTTTCAGTAAATATTAACTTTTTCCCAGGCTAACTTCTGACTCAGTCACTATCTTTACATTGATCCCAGTTCATTTTAGTCTGTGCTTACATGTTTAAACAATCAAAGGTTTGCTATCACCCTTGGCTTCAAGTCACAAAACCAAAGAGAAGAATGCACCATAACCAAACAGAATTGTTTTTGAGAACCAAACCATATATTTTTTCTGCTGACATTCCACACCGCTGTCATCTTTGTACAGGTAGATTTCTTTTAGGAGAACCTCCAATTATTTCTGCTCATCCTTTGTTTTTTGTTTGTTAGAGCATCTTACTGCTTTCAAACGCACTAGGCTCTTCAAAATCCCGATCCTACCCAAGATCGTAAGATCACAATTCTACTCATCACCCCAATTCTTTTGCACGTTACAGACGCTTTCCCCTATTATCCTGCTCTTTCATTCCCCAACACAAGTACACGCTGCCTTTTTATCAACTCCTGAACTTTCTTTCTTGGAATGCTGTCCTGGACCCATGCCAGTCAGGTTTCAATGCTGAAATGGCTCTGGTTTCTGTCTGTGAGCCTCTGTGCTGCATTACTGCAGTCTCCCTCTCATCTGTCCTTTTTCCCCTAGATCCGTCTGCACCATTTGACACTTTGTTACAACATTTGTTGCTTTGTTACTATCTCCCACGCTCCTGAAAGCACAGGTCTCCTCTTGCATAAGTTGCTGCCTCATTCAGATGACTGGCCGCCATCTGAAACCTGTCCAAAACAGATATATTTCACATCTCTGCCTTTGCCCCACCCCACTGAGAACTTTCCTGAGAGACCACAGCTATGGAGTAATCAGCAGTTACTAAGAATCCTGCAGTCTGTCTGCAGAGTCTTCTAACATACAGTGACCTTAATTTGATCCTGTGTGTTTCTGTAGCAAAAGACACGTCCTTACCTCAAAAGCCTGACCAGCCCTGGTAAAAGCCTTTGAAATGAGTGGCCTTCTTGCTTTGGGCCTTGTACTGTCAGCAGCGATATAAACTAAGAAATGTAAAATCTGAGATTTCACAAAGATTTTGTGCCATCCTTTTGAAACTGTCCTCAGCTCCAGTCATACCCGACACCTACACATTGCATAGTGCCACTTTTTAAATTGCCGTTTTCCATAAATCTGTTATACATTTGTTTTCATTTTGAAAATGATGTAAAACTATATAAAGGTAATTAGTAACCACTAGATTCTACATATAATAACTTTGTAAGCAATTTATCTTGTAAAATGTATTATTTAGACCAACAGTGTAAGCAAGCACAAGTAGCTGTTTCTGATCATTTTTATTACAAAAAAAAAAACAATATGCAGTTTTAAGGCTTCACACACAGGCATGCATACACAAACTCTCACATAGCCACAAAAACATATATAACACTTCAACAAGGTGTGAGAAATTAACATTAATACACACTAATAAAAGTCACCATCTAAGCTCATCTCTTTTAAGACGGACTGCTGCTATGGCCTCCTACTTTAGTGAAATACTAAGACCTACTGAAACACACTGCATGTTATTACTGTTAGACAGCAATTTAACATTTCATTTTATAAGAAAATGGCATACAGTGGAACCTAACTCTTTGTACATTGTTACATTCAGTTTGTCATGATTCTCCCCGCTATCTTATGCTGCTTTTTAAAAGCATCAGGAACTAAGCTTTTGGTACAAAAAAATTAGTACTTAGCATTTTTACTGCTTTCTGGTGCAGTACCCATACTGGGACCAAAGTACCACACCAACTGTGGGGTGGGACTTGCAAAAGTGTTAAATGGATAATTGGTCATGGACATAATGTACCTTGCAATCAGAAAATACAGCTGCCATCTTGAAAAAGCCAAACTCAGAAAACAACAATAAATGCAGTAAAAAGTAGCAATATAATAGAGGATGTGTGGACAAATGCAGAAACCCAACTTTTAATTGTCATCTTGTCCAAGTAAATTAATAACTATAATGTAGTTAATAATATAATATAGAGAGTGGAGTGGTTAGATACCACGATGTTCTAAGAAAGGTTTTAGATGCGCAATTTATTTTATATATTAGAGCCTTTTGTGATTTACGTTGTTAAAACCACAGCTCGTATTCAGTTAATGAAAAGAGCAAATTAAATCCATAAATCTTAATGTCATACATTTTGTTCAATATTTTTAAGAGTGGGAATAACAGACACATTTTAGATTATTTATCTTTATTTTTTTTTTTACAAAATAACTTCCATTAAAGTCAACCACACACTACATATTGTCTTGTACACTTGTTGCATGATTTAGATTCTTGGTGTCTATCAAGTAAAAAGCATTAATTATTAAGGGAAGAACATATACTTTATTGTTAATTGTTACTCTGGTCAGCCACTGATGATGTCATTCTGCTCTGGTACCAGTTTATTACGCCAGTGGAAAATGAACACAAGGTGTTCTGTTTACTTTGGTACAGTTTTGTAGTGCCAAACATTTGGTACTGGATGTGGCAGAAAAGCACCCTTGGTTGTCTGGCCGTGTCCCCTCGTGTCCTTGTCTTCATCTGGTATTTGCACATACTCAGTGTTTTATTACATTTGTCTTTTCACTGGTGTGCTGTGAGGTGTTGTGATTTTTTGCCAGCTGTGCACTCTTATTGTTCTGCTGTTTCTTTCATTTTGTTTTTGCTCTGTCTTCCATTTCGGTTTCCCTTTGTCACTTTGTTTTCCCTGTGTAGACACTGACAAAAGTCCCATTTGTTTGGTTTCTGGTTTCATTGTTTTAAAGTTAGTTTCAGTTTTTTCAATAAAACTTTGTGATTGGATCTATCATGTCACATTTCAGTTATTTTGTATTTATAAAAAACTTAAAAAAAGAAAAAATATTTAAAATACTGTCATTATTGCGCATTGTCATACACTGATTGTTTTACAGATGAATATAAATGTAATAAAGTGTCACAGAAGAATAAAACAATTTGTGCTAAACCTTGGGTGGGGGGAGTATGGGAACTTTATATTAGAAGAATTTCCCCTGCAGAATTATTAAAGAAACTGCAAACAAAGATCTTCTACATTCCAGCCATGGCCTGAGCACACTGACATTCTGTGCACTTTACAACCATGCCCATATGGCTAAACTTGTAATACAAATGTAACTTTAGGGTGTGCACTTGAAATGTCTCCACTTCTAAACAGATATTGCACACACCTAGAAAGAAAAAAGCTCCTTTGCTTTTGAGGGCTACTTTCCAAAAATAAATAAATAAATAAATAAATCATAAAAGATATTTCAGATCAAGCTTAGTGAAATGGTGAATTTTAAGATCCCAAAGTTGAAAACCAAATTTCCCTTGTTTTTCTTCATGAATGTACTGGCAAATGATATCGCACCTCATCAAGGTTTGACATTAGATTTCAATCTCAAAGGACAAAAAGTTCAAATGAGAGGTCATCAGTAGGCTATAGACCTGTCAGCGTACATTAGTAGGGTCAATTTAGGCATTAATTATAACAATACTGACATGGTCCGCCTTGGTAGCTGTTGTCATCCTAAACTTATACAAAGGTCTTCAGACTATACACATTCACTGCTCTTGCATTTTTAATCGCTGAAAGATTAGGCGGTGCAAATAATTTTTCTCTAATGTACCTTTGTGCCCTCTTTAAAACCCATCAGCAAACACAGGAGAAGCCATGAGAAAAAAATGAAAATGTACGCTGATAAATTTTCATCCTCCTACAAAATATCTGGCATGAGCTCCACACCCTGCTTCCCTTCCAACCCCCCTTCCAAAAAACAGAACCCAGAGACACCACTGACAACATGGGAACCGCTTGTAATCTCCCCTGAGACATTTTTGTATTACTGCCAGAGTATGACCCGCAACCAGAGATATCTGTTCCATGGTGCTAAAGCAAAATCATATGTATGTGGGGAGGAGGGGATATGCCTTAATGCCTTACAAAACACTATCTCCTACAGAAAACCATGTCTATAACTGTTAACAGCAGTTACAAGATTCAATATCAACATTGAACTATCATCAGATTCAGAGTATTAACTGTAAACTGCAAAGCTGATCCTATTTAAAAAGAAGTCCTCACACATGTATGAAGTTAAAGAGCATTTATACTATGTTCTGGGTGCACGTCATACATAACATAGAAGGTTGTGGTATTGTTAAGGCCTATGACCATGAAAACAATGAAATTAATGAAAAATTAATTATTGAGAGTTTAACTGTACACATTGTCTACTAAATCACTATTGGCATAGGAACCCAGGGAGGTCACATGGCCCCTCTCACATTTCAAAAACTGCCCTCCCTCAACTTAGAAATAGAGACCCCCCCATACCTCAGTAGGCTGCCCCCCTCCACTATATACTTTCTATACTGATGATCATGTTTTCCACCCAGTGATTTTTACAGTTAATGACAAAAAAATAAACCGTGTCCACAGCACAATCAAATGTACCCAAATACTATTCTATATGTTCTACTACTACTTTTTAGACACACTGTATATTTGTCTAAAAATTGGAATCTATAGTAAAAATTGAGTATAAAAAATATCAGAAGAGACAAACAGTCATTTCTCAAAACTAGAGACAATGTCTAAAGTGAAATGATCGTCTCGTAATATTGAGTGATTAAATAAATAACCTGATTTCATTATATATTCGTATAGTTCGCTTTGCACTAGTATTAACTGAATAACATAATTTATTACAATTTACTTTCATTTGCTTTTTACTAACTTGCATATTTTATTTTTTGCTATCTTGCGTACTATTTAAATTATCTTTGCAATTTCTGATTGAATTAAACGTGTACTTATGCATGGCAGTATGCATTTCATCTTGAAAGAAACGTGCTTGTAAAACAGCTTGGGAATATATGTTCTTGAGAATAGTGAAGAAAAATGTCTTTTTGTCCTGCAGGCAGTTGCTATAGGGTAACAAACCCATCTGAAGTAAAACATTCTTCAAAGACTGCAGCCTGTGTTCATATGGTCCGCATTATCTTTAGTTTGTCTAATGAAACCCAACCATTTTTAATACAAGTTGAATTATGAGCCCCATCAATAAATACCATATTTTCTTTGAACTTTTCTTTACAACACAAAAGAGGTAAGATGTGTTGTGTTAAAATTATTAACGGATTCTTGAAAGCTAAGTCAGGCACCGTGATATTTCCTGTTTTCAGTTGATCTGGATTATCCTCCTGTTGCTGCAGGGTGTGTTTCTGCATGATGAGGTAGAGAACACTCTCCTGCTATACCCCTCAGCCTGGTATATACTGACTTTTCAAACTGGATGACTGGACGAGGTTCTTCCTATGGAAGCTGTTTCACAAAAAAGATTACTTAATATTTGCATGCATGAATTTGACACATTTGCTGCTGGATGAAACCCTTACAGCTATATGTAAAATATGCAAGAAAGTGCCCTGTGACTTTACCAGCCATGGATTTGGGAAAGAAGGCTGGCTTTTCCCTTGTTGTATTTCATTTGCCATTATGTGTTTTCCTGTATCTTTTCATTATTTGAGTAATATAAATACCAACACAGTGACATGATTACAAAGCATGGCTTTGTTGTAGTGCATACTAGTCATGCTTCAGGGCTGC
The DNA here is from genome assembly GCA_025773905.1 of Chitala chitala. Classification (NCBI taxonomy): domain Eukaryota; kingdom Metazoa; phylum Chordata; class Actinopteri; order Osteoglossiformes; family Notopteridae; genus Chitala; species Chitala chitala. The sequence goes on from JABJVR010048283.1 coordinate 15,933, forward strand.
AGTGTACAGGTGGTTATTCTAAACACTCTTAGACACGCACGTCCAATGCTGGCCCCACCCCCACCTATCTGCGCTCACACTCAATATTGCTTTACCCGTCGTAGTTTCCCTATCCACTCATTTACTTTGTAGAAATTTTAATCAGTTGTAGCATTTTCTTTTCCCTGCTTTTTATGACTACTACTTCCTAGCGTCAGTCTCACACTAACGCAGGGTCCACTGGAGGACAGAGACACCACCATCGATGTGACTGAAGGACTACCAACCAATGAGCCACTCCATCTGCCCTTGGACACACCCAAGCACACACACACACTATGGGCAATTTGAAAACACCAATTAACCTAACCTGCATGTCTTTGGACTGTGGGAAGAAACCGGAGAGCCTGGAGAAAACCCACTAAGCACGTGACCAGTTATTCATTCTTGATGCTGTTTGTCAAACTGTGTATTACTACTAAGGAATTCTTTCCATAGGCTATTTCAAATTTGAAATCAACGATGGCTCATATAAGGGCCTCCTTCATAGTGAACTTTGAGTGATCCAGCCATTGAAACATTTGTTTTCTTGTCATATACTATAAAATGCTATCTTGTGTGCAGTGTCGTTTCTTAATGTTCTGAAACAGCTTTGCATTCAAAAACACTTCTCAGTAACAAGGTACTTATAATTAGAAATGCTGTATATTTACTTTGATCAAATATAGGTGTGAAGTTAAACGTACAGGCAACTTTATTAAAATGACATAAAAATATTTTTAAAAAGCATTTTTTTGTTCATATATAAATAAAGGCGTGCGTGTATATGGAATGAGGAACAGATGTTGACAGTTGCTTTCTTGTTAAATGAGGCACAGAGAACAAAGGAGAGAATAGGGTGCAGAATGAAAATGAAGTTCTGCAAGCCGTTTATGTCTCACTGTGAAGGTCATGTGACACGCTGGCTAACCGGTCAGTGCTGACCCACAAAACGAGTGGATGAAAGAAGTGGTGGACAAGAAAGCTGTGTTTTTTTTAAGGGTGTACCATGAGTGCTTTTTGCAGGTTACTTTCGTTAAAACCATCATTGTTTTTGCAGTTAATTGGGAGTAATCTACAGCAACATAACTCACGCCAAGTCACTCAGGCTTCCTATTAAGCTCCGCTAATGCGTGACACAAAATGTTGCTGTTTCCAATTCATAACTTAGCTCCTAAACTCTGTTTTCCCACCCCCCACACAAACGTACCTCAATGCTGCCTGAACTGAGGTAGATTTACAGGGCCGTGGCCACGCTAAATTATGAGACGTGAGTTTCTGAGGCAAACTCCCAGTGACTCTAATCTGTGGAATGCTGACTCCCTGCTAGGTCAGTAATTGGGTCCTTTTCTTCTACGATCGGTCCCAGCAGCAGGCCTAAACCTGCAATGGAGGCTTTGAAACTCATACCCCCTGGGGTCACTCAGAAGTTCTTTGCAATACTTTTCTGCCCCTATATGTTCACATATTAAAAAATGACATGTGACTAAGCAGGGTTGCTAGCATGGGGCGATCTCACCTACACACCAGAGTGCGTTTAAAATTGGATTGCTTTCCTTCTGTTTAATGTTGGAGGCCATAAAGATTCCCTCCTTTTAGTAGCTTCCCTCTGTGCACTTATCACTGCAGTCGGGTACACGGATTTAAATTCATGCTTCACATAAACATGTGGATGTCTGACAGACACCAGCGCACTGTGGTGTGTACAGCTGGGGTATAATTAATCATGAAGTGCAGTGAGACACCAAATATAGCACTGAAATGCTTATTAAGTATACAATGTCATCTGAAAAAGGCACATATATATATATATATATATATATATATATAAACACATCTACATCTATAAATATGTAAAAGTAAATACTGTTATTAGGTAGACATATGGAACAGATATAAAATTAAAATAGCTTTGATTGTCTGAACAATTTTGTCTTGTCTAGATGAGATAACACTGATATTTTCAATACGTGAGCAGTCTGATGTTCTTTTTGGATAACATGCTTCTGTTCAAAGTTTTCACCAGGCCATATACCATCAGTTTCAGATAACAGTGAAAAAATCATAGTTGCATACAAAGTATGGCAAAAAACATACATAAGGTAATTAAGCAATATAATAGCTTATCATTTTAAAGTGATTCATTTTAAAACCAGAGCGTGAAAAGAACACATTTTTTTAAAGAGTATTTCCACTGCAAACCATTTTGATTTATTATATATATATTTTTAACTGTTCTGAAAGTGTACTTGTTCTCTGTGTACATTTCCCTGTGTAGCGTGCACAGGCACAACATGCCGCATATTATCTTATCTTAGACATAATGTAATGCTGCTGCTGAGATGCAACATGGCGCAAATTGGGGTCTGACACGGACAAACAGAATAGAAACAAGGCAGGAGATAATATACAGGCACGGGATGAATACAAGGACAGACGGAAGCATGAACAAGACTGGAGTACAAACTACAATCGGGAACAGAGAGCGGTATACAGCACACGACCACACGCACATTCACCACGATAACCGGCAAGGGAGAAAGGGAGCGAGACTATTAATAGAAACCCAGAGAAGTCAACACCAGGTGTAATCACTCTGACTAGAGAACAAGGTGAACCTAGAAATACACATAATCTAGAGCAGAGAAAGAATCTAGAAATAACATAAAGTAGAGAGGGTAGGCCATTACTCGTGACACTTGATGCTTATGATCAGACTTTCCTAGAGATGCTATAAACTAAAAAGACAAACCATGGGCTGCCTAGTGCGTAGCTCTGTGGGTAAAAGCATTGCAGGGTTTTGGGATTACTGAATAATTAGGTTATGACTGGTACACCAAACATCAGGTGAGATAACAGACTGCTGAAATAATTGGATTGGTTAAATAAAAGAAACCATTTAGATGAAGTAAAAAAACAGGGACCTGGTCCTCACAAATCAGGTTTTCTCAGAACAGACTTACTCCAATAATAATAAAACATGGACACCTAGTAAAGTAATGGTTAGTGGTGTGTTCTTGGAATAGCTTGTCTGTTCAAGTCTTAAAAAGGTTGTTTTTCCCTTGAGTAGGTCACTTAATCTGATTTATCTGGAAATAATATGAGAATGCACAGTCTTCAATCTAGATAACTATAATATATCCATGATGAAGGTAGCTATTGGTGATATTTAATAAAGCAGTGTTTTAAAAGTAAAACACAGAGGGGTTGCCTTTAAACGTTAGGGAGCTGGTGTTCCTAGGAAGTTCAAGAAAGGAAATTTGATGAAGTGCTTTGGCAGAATGTGCTGCTGGCTTGTATGTATTTTAAACCACATTGATTTACATTCAACCACAGTTTTGAAATGAAATAATAAATAAGGATAAACATGAAAATCACTGGCAGTATCTTTGGTTCGATAGAGTTACAGAGATGGAGGAAAAATTGTACATTTAAGACATGATAAATAAATATATTTTTTAATTTTTATGAAAAGGTCTTACATGTAAGACAGTTGTGTCAAGTGAGATACCACCTTGGGTTTATGTGAACCTTTAAATAGTGTCAGTGTATATGTTTGCCTAACAAGGAAACAATACTTGGGATTCTCTCCATGTGACATGATCCATCCTTATTCCGATGTGCTGTATGTTGTAATAAGGATTTGTGTTACTGTTCTGACAACAAGAGTCTATATCTGGGGAAACAGTCAAGCCCAGGAGGTGCAGGAATGTGGGGTGATACGTGGAAAAAAAATAATAAATTAACCAATGAAGCTGGAGTCAAGAAACCTAACCCATAAATGCAGAAATGCCACAACATGACTTAACAAGTAAAACAAAAAGCTGGAGAATGTTGCTAAAGGCTATAGCCGTCAAAATATATGCTTGTTTCTTTATGCAATGATCACTCATTTTTGTCGTTTGCTAGGTGTCGGCCAACCCTGAGTTTACTGACTTTGCAGCACTCTGTATTCGCTGCAAGGTTTCCTTATGCTGATCTTTTAGTCACAGGTTGGGCACAACTCAGACAGAATTTATATTTTAAAATAAATGCAATTGTTACGCTTTCACAGTTTTCCATTCAGATGCAGAATATTTATTAGTGGTTAAAAATATTTTTAATTTGGTATATTTTCAGTATTTTTTGTTATGTTTTGTTCCTTGGCCAGTGTGGCATGAAGATGTGCTCTTGTACGTAAGACCAGTACCACACAGGGTCTGAAATACAGTCCAGCTGTCCTCTCCACATACATAATCCCTTCAAAGATCCCAGCTAAAAGGGGAGAGGGGGTGCGGGAAGGGGGCTGCTGTGTTAAACAGCTTACCGCAATTAAAATTTATTTAGGCTTACAAGAAATCCTTTCACTGCTGAATAAATCACATAGAAGTGACAAGCTTCAGGTGGATGTGGTATTTTCCGCACAGCTCTGGAGCACTGACTTTATCCTCCCTATAATTAGCCACTCCCACCTCAGCCTGTCCCATTAATATGGAGTTCAGAAGTGCTTCTCCAGAGAATGGAAACTTCACCCACTCCCACCAGCCCCAGCCTGCAGTGGTTGTAATTATGTTGTTAAAATAGCTGATGAGAAAGACGAGGGTTCGATTCAGACAGAATGATGTAATGCTCCATTAGTGTCCAGGTGGAGTAGCAGTGTCCTACCCATTAGTAAAGGTGTCAGATGTTCATTCTTGAAAGAATTTGGTAGAAGAATAGCCCATGCTGTGTCGAGGCACATCTTCATTTACAGACGAAGGACTCTCGTGCAATGAAAAATAATGGAGCCGATCACATTTTAAGAAAAAGGGGCAGTGAGAGCATGCGAGGATAGGTGTACGTCCCAGCACAGAGCACCGTCTCTCACACAACCAGTTCGGAATCTGCAGACAACGTATGTTTTCGGACTTGGGGGAGGAAACTAGAGTGTTTGCACTCTCTCCCCATGTGCTTTGTTTTTTGGTTGCACAGCGGGTTAGCACCCCCAAATCCCATGTTATACAAGGGATTTTTATATATCCATCCACTGGAGAATTAAATAATGAAATAGTACAAGGGAGGCATACAACTTCAAAAGATTTCTATATGTTTAATTATTAATCTAAACACCTCAGTTTCAACTCACAAATAGTTTGTAATTCATGCCAAACCATCCATTATCTTAACCACTTATTTCTGGTGAGGGTCACAGGGAAGCCTGGAGCCCATCCCAGAGCACATAGGGCGCAGGGCAGGAGACACCCAGGGCGGGGCACCAACCCCCCACAGGCTACACGCGCACACACAATGGGCAATTTGGACACACCAATCAACCTAACCTGCATGTCTTTGGACTGCAGGAGGAAACCCACCAAGCACAGGGAGAACATGCAAGCTCCACACACACACACACACACACACACACACACAGACCCAAGGTGGGAATTGAACCCCAGGCCTAGAGGTGTGTGGCATTTTGAAGACAAAACCTTTCCCTATACATATATTTATATTGTATAGGGAAAGGTTATGTCTTCAAATTTAAAGTTTCCTAAATCTGTGACTATTCTAATTTTCCCCATGCACTCCTTTTATATGTCTGTAGTTAAATACGGGTTTCTACTTAATGTTTACAAACTTAAACTGTTAAATAAGTAATTTTTTAATGGAATCATTTTTGGGATTAAGTATATCATGGATATTTACAGATATTGGAGGAAAAAAAGAAAATTAAATATCTATATAAAAAACAGTATTAAACACGATGACTGGACTGATCAATTAAGTGATGTAAATTAAACAGAAAGCTCTCTGGAAATCCATAAAACCTGTTTAATGTGTTATACTTTAAATATGACATGAGTTGCTTGAAAAGTTAATTTCAAAGTTCCTCTTAAATTTGATTACATTAAGTACAATTCTGTAAAGGCTGTACATCTTTTCATATAACCCTCAAGATTTAATTATAAATAAAATTTAGATTTGTTTGATTGAAATCATGCCTTTAAGAGAGCCTGTGAATATGATACTGGGCATAATGACAAGAGAAAAGTGTTTGAACTAATGCAGAGCCCTGGACTGAAGAACAATAAAAAGCTGCAAAACTGACCCTAGAACAGAGAGCGAGCAGAAAATACCAGACAGGAATATTGAAATCCTACACTATGTCTTAATTGTAGCATCAGGATAGCAGGAGTTTTGCCTTCTTTTATCTTTAGTTGCTTTACCTGAATGAAATGTTACAAGCTGCACTGCACATGGGAGAAACTTCATTCAGCTGTGTAACACAAGACACCACACAGTTCAACCTTCAGTCATCAATCTGTGTATATTTCTGTAGATTCACTTCTGTCATTGCCTAGTACTGTTTGCCCAGTAACGTTTTAAGATGTGCTTTTCCCATTCAGACAGAGATCTGAAAAACTGGACGCAAATTGAACTGTTTTTGAACTGAATTTTAATAAGACAAGTCCCTGTAATAAATAATTATCAGTTAAATTTTATTATTATGCACAATTTTAATTGATATTAAACTTAAAGCAAATAAACCCATATTCATACTGAGTATAAAACTGATAAGAGAACATGACACAGGTGCACCCTGTTTCTTAGACTTACGCAGGCTTTATGTATTTAGTTTAAAATTGTTCACCAAACACAGACATGATGCTAAGCAAACTCTGTACGCCCTACTGTCAGGAGGTCTTTGTTCTTTCAATAACTTGAGCCAAGTGTTGAAAAGGGCATTTGCCGTTTCCTTTTTTTCACCCCTACTGGAGTTTTTCTTTCCCTTTCTTCCTTTTTGAAAAGAAAAAAAAAGATCTAGTCCTAACCACAAAGTAAATAGGATCATGGTGAGCATGTTGAGCTTGCAAAGCTCTCATCAATTAACTTTTTGAGCACCCCAAAGCCAGGCGGTGGGAGAACTGCACATCTAAGATCGGCACAGAATCCATACAAACCTCTGACAAGTCCCTGTGCCCCTGAGAGCCATGCAAACAAAAGGATTAAGCATGAGCTGAAAAGGCGAGGAAAGTGACTTGTTCATTTTGTAACAGCAGACAACGCACCTGATGTAGCGGCCTCTTGGTCTGCTTTACTGTGTCATGTTTACGGGCCCACTGGTGTATATGGCGGACACCTGACAGGAACATTGCAAACCTGTGCTGAAGTAAAAAAGATGGCTCAGAAAGCTAGTGGGGAAATGCTATTAATGAAAGTCGCATTTGTAATGTAATTTTTTTAACTTCTCCCTCAGCATGTCATGTGGCTTGAGGCTTCCCAGTGTAAGCCTGGAGGCTCATTCTGCTGGCTGCCAGTCAGTTTGGGGGGGGCTGTTTCCCGCACCTCATGTGACACCGCCACACTTAAGCTCTGTGGGCACTTGTTCACAGGCCCAGCTGTGCCTGGTAAAGCAGGGGGCTCTGGACCAGGAATACACTGTCATGGTGTCACAAAGACATGCGGCAGCCTGTCAGTAGAACCCCGCTCCTGGAGGGCAGATTAGGAAGCCAGGAAGGCTGGCTTCACTTTACATTGAGCTGAATGTTGCACAGAAAATTTGCACAGGTTTAGGTAGTCACGATAATGCCATGAAAAAATATTTTTAAATAAAAAATGTATATATTAAATGTGAAAAATGTATTGTACAGAAACAAACTGGTACCACAATAAGAGGTTTAGACACTTCAGAGATGTACTACTTCCAGTGCAAAATCCAGTGACCTGCCTGCAAGAAGAGTTTTGGGGCCCCTTGCCCCCCTTCTCTCTCCCCTCCAAGGCATGAACATTCCTTGCTCACAATTTAGTAACAAGCAGTCACAGGATTTTTAAACTCATCTATGACTTCTGATGACAAAGAGTTATATTCTGACCTTTAACCGCTTACTTGCTCATTTGGAAACCTCTTGATTAGTGGTAATCACATCATGGGGGTCTCTCTTCCCTCTATCAAGGGCATTTACACCACACGCTGCACCCACAAGGCCACCAGCATCATTGGTGACCTCACACACCCATCACATTAACTGTTCAGTCTACTGCCATCTGCCAAAAGGTACTGGAGTATCCAGTTTCTTTCCCTAAGCCATAAGACTCCTCAACTACACCAATAGATAAATCTCTCACACTCACTCACCAACACCGCACTGCACTTCATGATTTCATACACAGCTCATCAAACTGTATACTTTACCTAGAACTGTGTCAGCCCTGCTCCATCTGTTATGTTTACCTCTTGTTGTTTGCTCTATGTAGAGAACTACTTGCTGTCTTTGCATACTGTATTTTCTGTTAGTAGTTTTATGTTACGCATTTTTTTTTTGTAGCACCTGATGTCCTGGGAAAATGTGCTTTTGTTTCACTGTGTATTTTACCAACAATGTACAGCTGAAATGACAATAAAACCACTATCTTATCCTGAGGCACTGCATGCGTTGTGGACCTCTCTGCTACACCAGTAACTGCTTTATGTGTACACATATATTTCTCACCTATCTGGTGACTCCCTCATGGGGAGCAGCAGAAAGACACAATACACAATGCTTTATCTTGAAGTAATAAAGTACTTTGCAAAATGAGTTAAATGTTTCTTGTCTTGCCTAACCACAAGAAAACCCGGCGGTAGCATAGAAGGCACCTTGTTAAAAATAAGTAAATGGTATTATCAGGCAAATCGTCATGCACCATAAATTAAATTTCATTTGTGGTTGTGGTCAGTATTACACCACTCCAATTGCTATACCCTTCAAGTGCCTTCTGACCACTGGCTGGAGTTCAGTTTACTTTCGGTCAGTTCCCACTTGCTATGTAACCACAGTAGAATAACAGCAAAGCTGGCATATAGGCTAAGCTATTCATCAGGCCAAAAACACGTCCAAAGTGGAATCAAATATAAATAGAAGACTGAGCGTTATACAGTGAGAAACATAAAACTGAGAAAAAAGGGGAAAACTAGCAAAAGTAGTTACGTGATATATACTCCACTGCTATATATA
>JABJVR010048284.1:0-16513 GCA_025773905.1 Chitala chitala
ACTCAATTTTAAATGGAGATGTAAAACACAATTTCGTTTTTTATTCGTATTGCATAAAAAATGACAAATAAGGAATCTATCTACATGTGCCTTGCAAGGCAACTTCTGGTCTAAATGATCCCATGTCAAGCCATAAGAGTCCATCCTGCATAACGTCCTCGTAGACACTCAACTGCTGATACAAGTATTTACAGGTGATGAGAGAACAGAGTGATTCTTATTTTTGTAACGTTTTTGAAGTGAACCTCTGAATACATGTGTTCTCGACCTAAAGGGCTCCTGAAAGAGATGTGGGTCAGGCAAGGATGAGTGTTAGAAGAAAAAGTCTTAATGGTTAATCCACCTAATGTACCCCAGGAAACAGCCATGAATAAGTACAATTAGGAAGTACCAGTCAACTGCCATAGCAGTACCCAACTCATTCCTGAACAAAGTCAGTGTTATTAGGTCTATACAGTATATTATACATAAGGATCTGTAACTTGTTGATTTTTTGTGTATGATTCATATTTGTGTGAAGCATCTTGTACAACCAGTTCTACACTTGATGATTCAGCTTTTGAATGACACCTGTCATGTAGACTCTTCTTTCTCCTCCTCACATTGACTTGGCCTGAGAAAACCCAACAGTAAGTGTGAAACTGTATGACCACAAGCGTGCTGCCTGAACATGGCGTTGTGGTACTGACAATATTCTCACTGCCAGCTGATGCAGCGCCCTCCACCTCTCATAATTCCCTGCCCCATTCTGTTCCACTGCTCCAAGATGCCCTTACGACAGTGCCCATCTTTCCCCCTTAGCGTATGATGTCCAACACCACCCTTCAAGCAACATGCTGCAGAGAGACATCGCATGGAAAAGCACAGGAACAGAAACATAACATTGGCTGAATTTTTTAAATCACTGAGGGTTTGGGGGTGGTGAAGGCCAGACGTTACATCTGCCCTCTTTGCCAAATTGCTGATTAACACCCAATCCCGGAGACAAGTATGTTTTTGATGCAGTTCTCTGCCATGCTGCAGACTCTGCAGGTGACAGAAATGACAAATCAGCCTGTCTTCACCCAGACTCAGCAGGAACACACCTACTGTACACAGACATGAGGACAGACTCATTCCCATGCTACTGTCATAAAGCAAAATTCAGTCACATTCAGTATTTATCTGCCAGGCCCTTCTGCTGCACACTGAAAAGAAGCCTTCAGAACAGCCAGTATGAGCTCTTTACGTCTGGACTAAGGTGCTGGTTCCCATACAGTTTCAGAGAGTCTAAGCCTACACACTAGCTTGCACCCTGACAGACTGATGGACACAACTGCAGGAACATCCTCTAATCTCACATGCTTCTCATGTGTGCTAACACATGAACCATTTCTCCCTAGCTGGGGCCCTGTCAAAGTCCCCTTGTATGCCAACACATGCCCTACATTCACACGTACCCATCCCCATGGAAACCAGAGACCCACGTAACACTGGGAGCCCCAGAGTTATCCACAAAGTCCTGCATTGTTTTTTGTCCCTTGCTGCATAACGGACCGGTCACCGGGAGGTGCGATAATCCAGCAGGCTTTCACATCACGAGGTCAGGCCACCTCACTGGAGCTGACAGATATCATGTAAATATGGCACAGCACAAACCAGTCTGCTTGCTGAGCCAGCGTTTATCGCCATGGAAACCCAACTAATGACAGCAAGCAAATGGGCGGCTTGCTTCTGGTAAACTGTGGGATGAAGAAGTGATCTTGGTGGGAGCAGGTACACAGATCTCTGTCTGCGTTATTGTTTATCCACCTACCAAGTCTGTGCTGCACATATAGATGATCACTGGTGCTTTAAATGGCAAGGCAAGTAATAAGAATAGAGTATATATGTCTTTATGTTTATGTGTGTGTGTGTGTGTGTGTGTGTGTGTGTGTGTGTGTGTGTGTGAGCGTGTGCTCATGTGCATGTCTATGTTTTTACATATTGAAAAAGTAAATTTTTATCCTTATAGGGACAAAATGATGAAAAAAAATGATGTAAAGTTTGGGCCATTCTCATAGGACAAAGTCCAAAACTTCCATCCACTATTTACTTTTCTTGGCCTGTGTGTGTGTCTGTGAGTGAGTGAGTGAGTGTGTGTGTGTGTGTGTGTGTGTGTGTGTGTGTGTGTGTGTGTGTGTGTGCGTGTCACTCACCAGACGTATGAGGATGGCGTGCCCCTGCGGGTGGATGGTCAGCGCCTCATCATATAAAGTCTTGGCGTCTGCATCACATCCGCGCAGCTCTGCCAGTCGTCCTCGCAGCAGCAGAACAGCGTGGGAGGCTGGGTACAGAGCTGCCGCCTCCTGGGCACAGAACTGCGCCTCCTTCACACGCCCCTGTGCCATGAAGAGCTCCCCTGGGGGAGGGGTCAAATAAAAAGCTTTACTTTTCTATGCTTATCATTTAGCACACTGTGCCAGCATGGTTGACTCAAAGAATGTACCACAATAACACCTGAATAGGTTATCTATAATGTTACTGATTAAAAACTCAAATAACTACACGGATCCCTGCAAACTGAACACCCAAGCACCCCTTCAAACACATCCTGAGGTGTAAAAACCAGAGGGGACACACACTTTACAATATTCATTATTATAATTAGTTTAGTCACATTGCACAGTTGTGTCACCTTGTCACCTCCGTTATGCAACTCTACTACCCTTCAATACATCTGTTCTGCCATGTTCAAAATTTTAAGATCACCTGCATTTTCTTCTCATGGTTACTTCTACAGAAACAGGAACCGGAAAACGTCCCATAACCTCCGCAGGGGTTTAATTACAGGATGCCTTGCATTGCTGATAGCGCTTGTGTCTGAGAAGTCACACTGTGCAGGCTGGATTTCATGACTGATACCTCCTGTTTTTAAGATTTAGCAGTGACTGGTAGCTCTGTATTAATCCTCTTAGCTCCTCTGAGGCCATAGAACATCCAGATTTTTATCAGCTCCAGAGGAACAGTCATTTTTAGAGAGAGGTATTATCAACCTACAACATGATCCCTAACCAGAGGTTTCTTACTACAGCATGGTGTCCATGTAGAAAAATCACCCTAATGAAGAACAGTAACTTCCCAGAAACAGCTTTTCTGTCAACATACATCCTTTCCTCATTTAGCAACTGCTTCGATTAGCGGCATTCAAAAATACAACAGAAAAAAAAATTCCAACCAGTATTCACATTTATGACTAAACCTTGTTATAATTAGAGAGATATTTGAAATACAATTTACAAAATGTTGTTAAAATGTACACTAGATAAAGGATAAATCATTAAAAAACTGAGTATGGAAGGCTGAAGTAAAGTCTTAAGCATAGTCACAGCTATGGACCACTGTGATTTTCACTCAGCGATCATTTCGCTTAACGAAAAGGTTGCTGGAACGGAACTCGGTTGCAAAACAACGAAAGGGTGTACGATAACTTCCAAGAATGGGGGCTGCTCTCACAGAAGCTACAATCTAGAGAATCACCCTGCACAAGTGTGCACGACTTTAATCGAACCGTTTTTCTGCACAGCCCCTGGAGAGTGGATGAGCAGTGTTACACAGCACAGCTGTAAGAGTTAGGCACTGTTAGTGAACGAGTGTGACACTGACATCGACCACAAATAAAGTTTGAAAATCAGTTCAACAAACAGGTGGGGGTGTTTTGGAGTATTTTAATATGTCTCAATTTAAAAAACCCTAATCTTTCAGGAGAGATGCATTTGTGAAGTTGTCACTGTAAGTGACTAGGATGAAGAGGCTTTGTTCTCCATTATCATATTATAACTGTGGGGAATTCTGACAGAGACTTCGAGGACAGAAGTTTGTGAGACAAGCCAGCATTTTATCCAGTCTCCTCTATTAGATACAGGATGGTAGGAGGCTCCCTAGGGTAATCTTGCTTGCTCGCTATTAATAATATCCCTGGTTCCACCATTTACTGTTTCTCATAACAGTCAGCAATCATTTAATGAAGCCAATTTTCTGTGTAAAATAACACATTCATATAGCTGCAAGTTCTGTAAAATAGTTGAGTAGATGTAATGAGGTTTAATGTCTGCCGACCTGTAAATGTGCATGGATGTGACAGGACACAAACACATAACCAGAGAGATGCTGTGCTTGGCCAGTATTGACACACTTGACTAAATAAGGGCATTGAGTGCTGTTCCAGTAATCCAAGTCTAAGCTCCCTGCTGACCGCAGGGACACACCCTCAACTCCCATACTGACCAATGAGAGGTGAGGCTGCAGGAAGCTGTTTCCAAGCAGCAGTGGACAGAGGAGTGGAATGACAGATGGGCTGCATGACACCCATTCACTAATTGTTGGTTAAAGCAGCTCTTTCATGACATCATAACAGCACTAACTCTGCCTTATTATTTGTTTGGAACAAAATCCTTATAAGACCATTTTTTGGGCATACCCATTAGCCATATACTGTAAAACAAATTCCTGTACATAGTCTAAATTTATCACAAATTGGACTGTTCTGTGGGGCTACTTTTTAGAGTTTGCCTGCTTACACACACCCACGTAAAGGTGCTCTGTTGCAGTACACAGGGAATGCACTAAGGGTGTCACTACTCTGTGGGCTAACCAGGCTGCTTGGAAGAGGAACCGAGCCACATATGTCTGTAAGGTGAATACTGAAAAAGAGGGGTGGGAAGTGAGGTGGGAGTGGCAACACACAACATAAAGAGAGCAACAAGAAAGCAATAATGACCAGTTTTAACACCTGTAGAGAAAGGTGGGCCAATGTGTTGTCAGGGATTGACATTTGCTTATGGGTGGATGACAGGTCAAGCTCTCTGATGTCTAGCAGCCATAGACTCTAGCTAAATTCTCCTGCTAAAGGTCTAATCTTTGTGTGCCATAAGTCATGAACTGGCAACTGGTGACTGGTGTTTGAGGGGCATCTGTCATGAGTATAGTGGGGAGCTCTGTTAAAATAAACAGTCTAGCAGGTGCAAGTTTGATTCCACCAACATCTTTATTATCCATCCTGTCACACAGCAGCACAGCTATGAACCCAGAGAATGTCGTTTTCATAAACAAACTGCACACATACATACCATCCATCCATCCATTTGCTTACACACTGTATCCAATTCTGGGTCACAGGAAGCCTGGAGCCCATCCCAGAAAACACAGGGCACAGGACAGGGGTCAGCCTGGGCAGGGTGTCGATCCACCACAGGGCACACGCACAAACACACACTACAGGCAATTTGCAGATGCCAATCAACCTAACCTGTATGTCTTTGAACTGTGGGAAGAAACTGGAGAACCCGAAGAAAACCCACCAAGCACAGGGAGAACACGCACTCCACGCACACAGACCCGAGGTAGGAAACAAACATGCCTTTTTAACTTAATGTGACCCTGTGTGGCGCACACACACACAGATTCTATACAGGTTGAAAACTAGCAAAATGCTCTGGGTAGAAGTTCTAAGATGTCCTCCAAACATTTCATAAACACAGGGCCAGGGAATTTATTCTGATGTTCAGTAACTAGTGTCTATGTAGGTGTAGTAATTATTGGTCAACATGGCATCTTACATCCATTTGTCTCCACAACTGCATGTGTAGCTAAAGAATCAAGCCTTTGTATTTAATATTTTTGGCCTGAGACTAGTCAATGAAACAACACTGGAATTGGGCCTAATATAGATTCCAGACCTGCTTGTAGCCATATTTGCTCCAGGGTTGTCCATATGTGGGCGGGGCCTTGGCGATGGGTGGAGCTGATAGCTGACACTTCAGACCAGGCCTGCTCCAGGCGTGATGCCGCAACAGAAGCGGCACTCAGGGATCCTGACACAAGACAGTACAGACTGCGATAATGAAACAATCACACACAGATACAACATTTAACATGCCTGTTTCTCAACACAGAGTCCCTGCCTAGTGCCTACCTAATGTCAGCTCAGAGACATCACAGCTTGGTGTATGCCCTTAGTTTCAGCCTCATTAGAGACAGATTTATCTTTAATGTCCCACTTCCTGCCTGGGTATTCACTCTTGAAGACAGAGAGGATCAGGACACAGAGTCTTTGTCTTTGATGTCATGTTAAGTGTTTGCTGCTCTGTGACACTATATAACCCCTTCTGATACATCTGCATAGTGATGAAGAACACACAAAGTGCCCACACCTCAGTAATGTAGTGCAAAAACTGGCCTACTTATAGAGACACTGGAGCAGCAGTGAGGGTAAGGTTTCCAGGAGGTGTTTCTATGGTGGAAAAAGGTTAAACACACATACAGGAACTGCACTTGCCTTAATGTTTTCTCATGTGGGGAGAAACACATTATTGCTGCTAGCAGGAAGTATGGATATTTGACAGAGACGGATGATGCCCCAGGGAGTGTTAGGCTGTGTCTCACTGGTAGTAAGTAGCTGTCCAACAACATTGCAGCAGCTGAGTCAAAACTCAAAAATGTCACCCCTTTGTGACAAGAGCCAACCCCAAGCGCCCATGTGGTGAGATACCACAGCTAAAACTGTCCTGTCGGCAGCCACACGTGTTCAGGAATTGCAGCAATATAGCAATGTGCAGTCCTGTCTGGTGTGTGTGTGTGTGTGTGTGTGTGTGTGTGTGTGTGTGTGTTTAGGGGGGGCTCAGCAGCCCAGACACCTGATTTCACTGTCACTGCCAGGACAGGACAGGCATATGGAACACACCCCCACCATGAGAATGCTACACGTCCCAGAGATCGCCTCACCTGTTTGCAGGCCAGAGGACAGCTTTGCATAGTTAGAGACCTCTGTCTAAAAATGCTGGCATATCAGTTACTCCAGCATGGATGTGCCATGTTCACATCCTGCCTGGAATCTGCATCTGTCTTTGCAGTGTGGCAGTACATAAGGATTCTACCATACGCATACTGCTAATCTGGACATTCTCCCAAATGCCCGAATGGCCAGCCGACCTAGGGTGTGGACGGCCGTCAGATGTACTTATTATAAAATACGCAATAAGTATAAAGTGTGCATGAGCCCATTATGTTCAACATAAATAATTTGTAGAGCCCCCATCACCCACACAACAATATTCTGTTTGTAAGTGATTCGTCCAGCACCCTCGTCCCCCTCCAGATTAGGATTTGAAAACTCCAGGGCTGTTTTCAAGTCCCAGTCCATCCATGAATTCTACATATGCATGTTTCGTATCCAAACAATTAAAGAAATTCATGATAAAAAACAATGATTTCTCATATGAGCCTTAAACAGACCACTTTACCAAAGAATTTTGTTAATGATTTTGCTCCACTCAATCTATGCAGTATAGATTAGGAGCATTGCTGAATACGTTCATGTGTGAAGAATGTCAGAGACTGAGGTCAGATGTCCTGCTCCGGAGGTGCAGCTATTCCATGTATTCTCTGAACATCACAACCTTTGCATGCAGTCATGCCCATTTTCCAGTAATCATTGAATGCTTTTGTGATTTCAGACAGCGTACTGTAAGATTGTCCTCAGTCTTGTATTGCGGTTGTGCATAGAGGTATAAGGAAAAACATGACTCTCATGGCTTTATAACTCTCTGTTTGGAAAGTTAGCTACACTAGTGTACAGCAGTGAGAACCGAGAGACTGAATGATGTGTGTACAGACCGGTGTCCGCATTCTGGAGGTCAGGGAGAGTCAGGTGATTCCCGCTGGGTTTGCGGCTCAGAGGCGCTGGCTCAGGTACGCTGCCGCCTTCGTCTGCCTCGCTGCAACGCAAAGAGGTGATCAGGGGATGATTACAGCAGCTGCTGTTAATGCATGGGCACCATTACTGCAGCACACACATGTATAGCTGCACAGGTAATATGGCTTTAACATCTCAGACAACCATGTGTTGCCCAAGCATGCTAGTCCTTCTGTTTGTGCAACTTTGCCTCTCATTTCAAGTGGCCAGCGGCTCAGTGGGTAGATCGGACTGGGATGAGGAAGTCTCCCAGTTCAAATCCCACCCCAGCCGCCAGGTGTGTCCCTGAGCAAAACACTCAGTGCTAGCTCCCCGGGCACCGAATAATGGCTGCCCACTGCTCCCCCAGGGGATGGGTTAAATGTAGACAACAAATTACAATAACATGTATGTACTCATTTGTAATTCACTTTGGACAAAGGTGTCTGGTAAATGAATAAATATGAAAATGTGAAAATGAAAATTAAACGAAACGTTCTGACTATTTCACAGACGCGCACACAAAGAAATTTGCAGATGTGTGAAAACATGCAAATATAAACACTATGTAAACAAACACAGACACTGTTTTACAGTCTCTCCTAGTGGTACAGGACGTGCACACACACACACACACACACACACACACACACACACACAAATATGCAGGTGTGTGTACATATGTAAATACATACAAACTACCTAAGGAAGCACAGACAGGGTCTTGGCCACTAGCACAGAAAACATGTACACATGCATATGCCAGATGCACACACACACATACACACACACACAAATATGCAGGTGTGTGTACATATATAAATACATACACACTACCTAAGGAAGCACAGACAGGATCTTGGCCACTAGCACAGAAAACATGTATACACACACACACACACACACACACACACACACACACACACACACTCACCCTGTGCGAGCACAGTCATAGCGGCTCTGCCACAGTTGCAACATGTCCTCACAGGTACGCAGAGCTGCAGCGGGCCCCAGGAGCTCCTCCTCCAGCTTTACCTTGGTGAACAGCAGGCTGGACAACAGAAGGAGCACATAGTCTCATCACACCTGTCCATGATCACACATCTACTGCTATAACATCTGAGTTCAACCCGAAAACAGCCTCATGACACAGCAATGAGGACGTGTTGCTGAGAAACTGAAAAGCGTAAAAAATATAAGTATGGTAACTTTCTCTAACTTTCCTGTTTCCGGTGTAAGTGCCTAGGGGAAGCACTGTACAGGAAAGGCACTATGTAAAAATGAAGTGAATTTAAATATAAAATGAAGAATGTATACTCGTATATATGTGCATTAAAAAATACAAAAACATGACTGTTCATTGCAATATTTCTTCCATATGCACAAGCATGAGGCTAGAAGAATCCCATTCCACAGTCAAAACTTCCTGTTGCCAAATGTCATGGCCTTCTCGACAGCATGAGTGGTCAGAGGTCATGGACCTTGCCATTTTTTATAATTTGTGCTGTAGCTGGCACAAACAGGCCGACGGCTATGCCAAATGGAACCCCGGAGTGACGCCATGTGACCAGAGCTACTGGCTCTTGGCAGGAGTGGCTGCTCCAACAGAAAAAACCTGACCAAGTGTCTGGGTTGCGACTTCATCGGTTTAGCACGAGACACAATGCACTGCCTAATACTGTACCTTTGATGGTAGAGAACATATTCAGAACAGAGTCTGTTTAATGAATCTTCAGACACACTTTCTGTCTCATCCTTTCAGGTCGTGTATCAAGTCTCAGACTGCCTGCTTCAATGTTTAGGAGATATGAGCTGTTTCCCCTACACAGTGGGTGTCTACTGCTCTGCTCAGCTAATAGCACTAATAACTGTTAGTCAGGCTACTACATCAGAAATCCAGAATTCATCTCAAACCCTCCACTGACCTGGAAACAGCGTTCCGATAAACATTTAGTAAAAATTAAGTATAAATATCACCAGTAAATGATGATTAAGAAAAGGTACTTGTAGATCAATTACAAATATAAAAATCTGTAAATGTGTGTGTTAGATATTCAAGGGTAGAACTGGATTGGCCGTCAGTGACGGTCATCAAGTATCAGTGGGCAACTGGCTAGTATCAGATGGCATGTGTGCCTATCGTTGACTGCCAGGCAGGAATGAGTGAGCCTTGTTGTTCCATTGTGTCCCGGACACTGCGGGTAAACACTGAACCACCTGCATTCAATGGCCTCCTGCTGTTGGCTCTGCTTCATTATGAAAGAGAGAACGCTTTACACAGCATTACACCATGTTCCCTCTCTAGTGTCTGATGCTGTTTACACACAGAACGATGCCTAACCAGCCAGGGCGAGAGCACGGCCGCGGCTGAGAGAGTGTGTGGAAAAACAAGGGCACAACAGGACAGGACTGCGGCTGCAAGCACTCTCAAGATCTTATCTGCACAAAGACGCAATGGAAAGACAGGTGTCTCCTTCCACCTCACAGAGGGACGCAGGGAATGGGTGCGTGGGGGTCGAGAGGTTTCTCTGGCCAATACGGCCAGTTAATACCGAGAAAAGTAATTGTGTCACTGACTTGATGAGTTCAGCCCTGGGATAGCATTGTGGACACTCACATTCATCATTCATATTCACCAGGTTAAAACATGTAAAAGAGCTTCATGATGCTCTCTTTCAAGAGAACATGACATGAGGTGACAGCACACAACCCATATACAGTTATTGTTAAGGAGACCATGCCAATGACCCACAAATATTAATTACCTGTTGAAAAGGAACTTTGCCACATAGTGGTAGATGGTGGCTTTTTAATGGCTGAAGCTTATTGTGGGGTCTAACAGACGACAGATGTTGAGTACAGGTCATAAATGTCCCAGGTGAGCACACCTGATACAAATACAGCCTAGAACTGTGAACATGCAATTCCACTACGGGCAACACTGTAAACATGCCGAACCATAAGAAAAGTGGCAATTTAGCAGACAGACCTGGACACAGAAAATAAGACCCCTAAAGAAGTCTCTGTACAGACCTTCAACTGCAGCCTCCCGAGAAAACAGATCCCTGCAGAGATTTCTAAATCTTAGCATCCAAGCTTCCATAAGTGTTTGGTTTACATAAGGTAAACCAGGAAACATCAGCATTCTCTATCTTACTCATTTGCGCATCACATCGTTAACATCAAATTACACTGCTAATTGATTAAACATCTGATAAGTAGATAGAATACCTTTCTATGTGATATCAAGTTTTATTATAGTTTCTATATGAACCATTTACCAGTACACATAGACAATATTGTTTCCAAAGAACTTGCAGAATTTATATGATATCACTTCAACTTTCATGTTTACATGTAGAATTTCAAGGAAGGCACTTAAGAAGTAAGATGTTATTCTTTACAAAAAACATGACTACTGTAACGTTTAAGCCAAACAGGCAAGAGGCGAGGCCGAATGTGCGAAAAGGGAGGCTTTAATACAGGCTAGAACAGTGTATAAACAAAGGGC
Organism: Chitala chitala; assembly: GCA_025773905.1. Taxonomy (NCBI): domain Eukaryota; kingdom Metazoa; phylum Chordata; class Actinopteri; order Osteoglossiformes; family Notopteridae; genus Chitala; species Chitala chitala. The sequence continues at coordinate 11,202 of JABJVR010048284.1, forward strand.
TAAACAGGTCACAAAGGAACACAAAGAACTAAACCCAAACTAGAACAAACAGGGGACCAACACTAGGCTATTACAGTGAGAACTTAACAACTACTTTACAATAGCACACCTACAGCAACAACTAGTTCACAAGATCACATCTACATACAACAACCGGCAAACGACTAACAAACCAGTGAGGTACATAAAGGCAAACCAATTGGTTGAACGACACAAGGCTGGCAAGTGATAATGAAGGAACAGGTAGGAAAGGACAGGAGGAAGGGCAACATCTAGGGGACAGAGGGAACATGACAGGCAGGGATGTGACAACTACGGGTCGATTTCAATCATGCAGTAGAGAAAGTCAGTTCAAAGGCTTACATCATTACTGGGCTTGTGGTGTCATTTTAAAACTGGCATAACTGAGGTTGGTAATCTCACAGGGAAGGTCAGCAAAGATCTTAAGGAAGCCTGTGGAGGTGACATCCAAAGGTAGAACATGAAACAGAAATCAATGTCCATCCACTGAGCAGGACCCTGGGGAGCTTCTTAGCAGCCACTGGGGGTCGACTCAGAATCAATAACACACTTTTGATCTCCCATCAGCACCTCACACAACCTTTTCATTATTTGACATCGCTGTCAGAGTCACTTACAAGCACAATAAGTGCCTGCTGTTGTAAGACCAGCCAATACTGCATGCATTTCTTTGCATTATGTCCCTCCAGTATTGTTAAGACCTAGTCTTTACACATACACACACATACGCCCATACACAGCACATGCACAGATACATTCATGGAATACAAATTTTATATTGCATACACCCCTCTCTACATGCAGTAATCTGTCACATCCATACAATGAAATTCACATGCTAAATGACAACCACAGTTATTAACAAGGCAGCAACAACAGCCTTAATGCCAACTGGGGAGGTGATGATCTCTTTAAATAGAATGCCCGTATCAACCGTCTCCAAGGTAGCTCGGTTGTTGCCATGGTAGACAGAACCATCAAAACCCTGACTCAATCAGAGGGCAGTCTGAATTGCCTAATTGAGTTTGCTGCCCTGAATAAAGGCCTGAGATTAGCTGGTTGGACTAATTTTTTGAAGGATAGGACATTTCAACACTTTGCAGCCAACAATGGCATTGCATAATTGAGTTTTTCAAAAGGTACAGGACTTTCTGTCCTCTCAAATATAGCATGAAAGTAACTTCACCCGAATTCTTTTAGGTCACCTGTTGTCTGCCTAAAACAGCAAACAAGTGAAAAGACTAAATGAAACATTATTATACCTTTAAATACTTCCACCTATAATGTATGTTTGCATCAGTATATGTTAAAAACTCTGAAAACTCACCCTGGCAGCTCAGGTGAAATATTTACTGTAAATCTCACACGCTGGAATAAACTAAGCTGTGTTTGAGGTTTGATGTTTCCTGGGGCCAGACTGCGACTATCACCATTTCAAGTGTAGCCCTCAGCAACTCTGTGCTGTGACAATACTGAAATCCCGCAAAAGATGCAGCCGCACATCGAACAATTCAACAAAGTTTTTAACTTGGAAACTCATCTTAAAGCTTTGGGCTAAAAACTCAAAAGTAAAATAAGAATTCACTTTGCTTGTTTCACAACAATAGCAGCTTTAATCCTAAAACAAAGGCTGACATGAGTAAAAGTAAACCCTATTTCCAGTCTGATCTGTGTTTGAATAAACAGGGCAATTCTAGTTCAATGCTCCAGTTTTACTGTTTTGTAAATCCTCACCAATTAAGTATTCAGTCTATCACCGTTCTGTAGTACATGCTGGGTCAACAATACTCTGGCTAAAATAATGCATCTAAATTATACCTTTATACACAGAGTAACACTTCTAATTCAAAATATCAATTAGTGGAATGTGATAAACAGGAGGGAAATAATACCCTGAGTTGCTGTGCAGCTGTTTAGCTGATACTGTGGGTGTGACCTTAAAATCATAAAATCAGCAGAGTTCATCACAGGCATAGGTATTGTATATAGAAAAATCCCGTTTATGGATAAATGGCCCCATGTTTGAATGGCAGCATGACAGATCTCTTTCTGAAAACTGTACCATTTAATTCATGCACAATTCCAGAGACATTTTCACAGACAAAACAGGAAAGACATTGGCTACATTTAACATCTGCTCTATCCCTAGAGCTATTTCACATTACTGCTAAGGAAAGTGGTAGATATTTCACAGAGGTCAGGGTCAGTGGAATGCTCAGACTTAAACCAGGGACAGTGTGATTCTCAAAGAAAGGCCAGGAACAGCGTGGTGCTCACAGAAAGGCCAGGTACATTGTCATGCTCACAGCATGGCCAGGAACAGTGCGATGCTCACGGAAAGGCCAGGTACATTGTCATGTTCACAGTATGGCCAGGAACAGTGCAATGCTCACAGTATAGCCAGGAACAGTCTGATGCTCACAGAAAGGCCAGGGACAGTGTGATGCTCACAGTATGGCCAGGAACAGTGCGATGCTCACGGAAAGGCCAGGTACATTGTCATGCTCACAGTATGGCCAGGAACAGTGCGATGCTCACAGTATGGCCAAGAACAGTGTGATTCTCACAGAAAAGCCAGGGACATTGTGATGCTCAAACACAAGTACGTCACTTAAAACTTTATATCTGGTCCAGTTGTGCAAACTCATGCATTTATGACCTCACAACAGATCCTGTTAGGCTACGGCGCATTGGACTGCCTTCAACAGAACAGGCTTGAAGGACAACTGAGCCTGCTGTGATGTGCGTCAGAGAGAACCCCTGATGGAGCTCATTTACCTGAGCGTAGGCAATCCCATGAGTGCCAGTTATTGCCTACATTCATTATGGAAATGCCTTTTTGCATTTTCATTCATAGCAGGAAAGGGTGTGCACTTGTAAGTAATGAGGTAAGGCTATATGAGTATGAATCTATGTTTAAAAACATTACATAAATGCATATGTTTGTGTGTGTGTGTGTGTGTGTGTGTGTGTGTGTGTGTGTGCGTGTGTGCATTCACTATCTTCTTGCTAAGCACAGAACTGGTTTTCTGTTAAGTGCAGGTCTCACAGCTCTGTTATGAAAGGCGCTATATAACCATGCACTGAATTGAACTCAGTTTGAACATGCTTGTATTCAAGGTTGCATTCAGTCTGTCAGTCAGGAGACCAACTTTCAGCTTCTTCTCCCCCAGCTGTGGGTGAACAGCTTCGCTGCCTTCTGAGTCCCTCAGGAAAGTCTGAATCTCAGGAGAAAACATTACATACTTGGGAACGGAGGCCCTAGTTACACTGGTGTCAAACTCAACACCCTCCCAGCAGCCATGCTGGGCTCACAGACATGCTTATCACTGCTTTGCACCCAACAGTGAAGCAGAGATGGGTATTTTAGCTATTTTGGCTCCAGTGCCACACAACACCCTTTTAAACCTTTTAACTTCAAGAGGTCAGCACTTCCAATCCTGATTGCACCACAGTGCACATTACCAACCTTTTGCAAGATCTATAAACATGAATATTTATACGTTTAAGGTTAAATTAATGTAGTTATGTACAGAATTGTGAGTGTTTATCTGAAGGTGTGCATGCATGTTCCTATCAAAACATTACAGCATGAGGATGAATATGACAGTGCAGTCCTGCGCATGAGTGGCCGATGTAGCTTCATAACACAGCCTGTCATTGTCACTTAAATGCTGTTAGCAGCCAGGTCTCCCTACAATACAATGTATGGGACTGGATGCCATAGTAACAGCCGGTGTCGAGTTACAGCATCTAACAGGATCCAGGATGTGATTGAGGCAAGGAATATGGCTGTGTTTTTATACTGTGATCCAGTGAAATTAGACCAGATACTTGAGATGACAGCATTGCAGCTCATCTTGTCCCAGACACTTAAACGAAACAGGACAGATTGTGCAACCACATCACCTCAGTGATGTAACTGCTTTGGGACCAGCAGCATTAAAAAATGCTAAATTCCCATTGGCAGAGATGACAATGTTCTAATTTAGGAGAGATAAAGATGAGGATGATGGACAGACATTAGCACAGAATGCTGTGTGGCATTTTGATTGGCATGTTAATGGACTGAGTCCTAAGAGAAAGAGACTCTACGCAAGTCTGATCCCTGTTCGCCTTACATGCCTCATCATCTGGTCCCCAATTTCTCCAAAAGCTGTACCGAATCAGCACCGAAACTCTCCCTAAATTTAATTAGCTGTACTTAAAAAGCAAAAAGCAGCATAATTCCCAGTACCCTGATCAAGTTCTCTCATCCATCAACATGTTTATGTAACTATAAGACCGAAAATGTACCCCCCTGCACACCATGACACTGCTGATCCATTTACTGCAGTGCCTTCATGCGGCTCTTCCTTTCATTATGGGGTATTCTGGGATTCCAACAGTATTCAAACCTACAACTGAAATTAAGGGAAATTTTTTTACTTAACAGGAGATTCTTTTGATGGTCCCAGCCATTAAGTGCTCACACTGTTGGGTGTATGGAGCCGTCATTTCACACAGAGACACGACTGGGAGGGATCCCCAATCAGATTCTCCATCCCTCTAAGATGAAGGGCCCTGCAATTACCCTCCCCACCTTTCCCAGTGGAGTTCTGCTTGGATCAGCACCGACAGCTGGCTTGTTTGGATCAATAGTGTAGCAAGACGGCCTGTCTCCAGGGAAGCTTCAGCGGTAAAACATGGCTTGTTACGAACTCCCAGAGCTCGCAGATTGTGGGACGTGAGTCTGCAAACCATGTTATCATCTAACAGTAAGATGACAACACCACCAAAGGGAGTCCATATTAAAAATATACACACTGATGCTTAAAGTGTCAAAGTGACAAAACTCTGGTTAAATACTATGGAGCAGGAAAACATGCTACACACAGATTGGCTAACTGTTAGACCTCGTGCTTATTCTCATCTTTTAATTGGATGTTATCTGGTCAGCTGCATAACCATGAAGTAGTCAGGCTGAAAGAAAGGGGGGGACAAGAGAACTGTATTAAACTTTGCAGTGCATACATCTGTACCAGCTCTGTGCACGTATCCGTACCCACTCTGTGCAGGTGTCTGTACCCGCTTTGTGCACGTATCCGTACCCACTCTGTGCAGGTGTCTGTACCCGCTTTGTGCACGTATCTGTACCCACTCTGTGCAGGTGTCTGTACCCGCTCTGTGCACGTATCCGTACCCACGCTGTGCAGGTGTCTGTACCCGCTTTGCGCACGTATCCGTACCCACTCTGTGCAGGTGTCTGTACCCGCTTTGTGCACGTATCTGTACCCACTCTGTGCAGGTGT
>JABJVR010048285.1:0-24900 GCA_025773905.1 Chitala chitala
TTTTTGGGTTTTGCATTGTTTCTCTCCAGAGCACCTGGTTTTATTATTATCTTATTAGTTCCTCTGTTAATCTATGTGACACCCCCCCCCCCCAAAAAAAAAGCCCTGCTCATACAACATGAATAATCCCACTCAGACAGCAGAAAGGATAAGAAACCCTGAGAATCTGCCTATTGATGGAGAGAAAGCTGGATCTCTGGAACTACATGCAAGGTATGAGCAAAGTGTCCTGCACTCACAAGAGTACGGTATGGCCATCTTAAATTACAGTATCCACAACACTGGAGTGCATACAAAACGTTAACAATGTTTACTTGAAAACAGTTTGGCAAAGCAGAAACTGAGCGCTTAATGAGAGTTGCCAAATATCTTTTTGTTCAGAAGAAGTACTGGAACGAAAAGCCATGTTTTCCTCATAGGCTGCTGATAGGAGTGTATCACAGACACCAAAGCTAGAAACAATTCAGAACTCTTTTGGGAGGAAATCAAACAGGAATCACCATGTCCCACAGGGAACGTACAAAATACCCACATGATGGGCAAAGAGTTGGCATCAAATCTATGAGCACGAATGCGTGGATAATACCCAACAAGTCATCATGCCATCCGTACGTTAAGATGACTGTTACATTATATCGGTAAAGACCCCCCACCCCTGTGATTACTTTTAACAATTCATTCAGAGCATACCAGCTGATCATACAGAAAGGTACCAGAGGCGTGCCTACAGGTGCGGTAATTTGGAGTAACAGAACCATGTCTCCATATATAAGGGGACAAAAGGAGAACAGGTGGGACTGTGACAGCCCTCAAGGGCAGTGTTTAGAAGCTCAAGGCCAGAGGATTTATGTTGTCGGCAAAAGAGGAAAGACAGACAAATGTAAAAGTGTTCTATGAACAAGCAGATACACATGCACGCGCACACACACATACAAGCACACATTCAGCAAGGTGTTGTCAGAGTCGGCTGTGCTGAGGATCAGGCTTATATACTGTGAGCAGGAGAGTGAGGGGGTGTCCAAAGGTATCAGTACCACCTTATCTGGAAGCTGGACCAGCCCATTTATGCCTTTTTTTTTTTTTTAGAAAAAAAAGCCACCTCAGCAAAATCACTGGGTTTTATAACTGATCTCCCACTTGCAAAACACTTAACTCCACTTCAGGAATGCCTTTGCCCAGCCAGCACAAAAACATGCTCATTTATATACGCATACGAGGGAGAAACTTCAGTCCTGTTCTGTCCTAATGACCAACGTAGCCTGAACTGCGAGTTTCATCCACCACCCCTTCCTGTGACATAATAAAGTACGCAAAGCAAAACAAACAGCAGATGTAGAATCTGTTCTCTTCTCACAAACAATGAAGAGCAGTATATGTGTGTGTTCACAATGTTTGATAGGTGTCAAAAAGCATAGACCTCTATAATTACTAAGTAAAGCTGTTCTATAACTGGTGTGTGTTATGGGGAGGGATCTATCAAATCCTAGAGTCTAGGAAAGCCCTCATCACAAGATCATCCATAAGTCCCTCCCTTGCCAGCAGGAGCAATGATGTTGGTAACATGGATGATCGCAGATGAGAACTGTACTCTTTAAATAACATCTGCGAATACATGAGGTCAAAGGTCACACGTCTACACGGATGCATCTAAGGCATGTGACCTTTAAGAGCCAAAAGAGGTCTTACTTGTCTAGGGCAGTGCTGGTGGGCATGCTTCTGGCAAGCCCACGGAGACCCATCTGCCTGAAGTAAGGGATGCAGGACAAGTTGGCAGCCATCACGGCCACAGAGTCTGACGGCTGCACAAAGAACCCGTTCTGGCCCAGAATCATGTACCGGTCCTGTTGGCAAGAAAGAAAAAGAATCCCAGTCGGGAACGGCAACACTTGTGAAAATATGGATACCTGCAATGCAACTGAACAATGCTGGGAAACGGTACTATTGTCATGAGAAAACAGTTCTGAATATTTTTTAATTCAGATTCACTTTTTACATAATATGTACTTTTGACAAAAACAAAAATGGTATTTATCTGTAATTTCTATTCCAGTTCTAGCACACCATCCATTTTCCATATGGCTTATCCTGTGTAGCCCCTCCCAGGGAGCTTAGGGCACAAGGCTGGGGACACCCTGTACGGGGTGCCAACCTATTGCAGGGCACAATCAGACACACACCCACCCAATCACACACTACAGGCAATTTGGAAATACCAGTCAGCCTACAACATATATCTTTGGACTGTGGAGTACCCGGAGGAAACCCACTGACTTCTAAATTGTACGTACATATTTTCCTAGCGACCATTTGCAGTTAAATTGAGCATAGAAACAAATGAGTTGCTCAGTGGCTGTTGAGAGCAAAAAAAATTATGAAAAACAACATGCAGTAATTACACAGGAAGCTATTTACCCCATCAGCATCAAAGGCCGCACCAAACCCAAAGTCTCCGCCCTTCATGGACTCGACCAATGAGGCTGCATAAATTGGGGTGGGGTTGGGGAATTGGCCTCCAAAGTCTTCCAAAGGGACACAGTTGACGGCGGAATTGGCAGGAGCCCCCAGGTCATCACACAGAATCCTCCTCACGTAGGGCCCCATGACTAAAGCGGCATAAAGCGTGAGGGACGTGCCATATTCAACTCTCTGTCATCTGCTTCAACACAGGCAGCTCATGGCACCTATCACAGCATAATCTGTCTGCGGGTTGATAATTAAAGTCGGCTGAAAATGTTTACATGCGTTGCTTGCACAGATGTGTTATTCAACAGGATAATCAATTCATACTGTAAACATAACATTATATCTTCGAAAGAGTCTATCTGTTAAGTATACAGTGTCTAACTAATATCGAACTGCATTCATTTTTTTCACTGATTATCTTGGACAGGGTCTTAGGGGCCTGGAACTTATCCAAGGCAGCATAACACGCACGAAGGCAAATTTATAGCTCCCAATACGTCTGACCCACAAGTCATTGAACTGTGGGAAGAAACTAGACAATCCGGAGCAAACACACACACACACACACACACACACACACACACGCACGCGCGTGGGGAGAAAGCATAATGCACACAAGTGCCAAGATCTGAATTCAAACCTAAGATGACGAAGGTGCGAGGTAACAGCAGTACCTGCCGTGTCACGCAACTGAATTAAAAATGGCCTTTTGCTAAATGTCACACTCACCTCCATTCATAGCATCTATTCTAATCTTCAGTTGGTCTGGTCCCGTCAAGAGCCCCTTAATGGCCCCAAAATCAAAAATCCCCCGCAGCATGTTGAGGTACACTTCAACTGAGTCTACAATCTCGACTGAAATGAAAATCACACAGGCAGGACTCTAAATATTCATCCATTCTAGGATACACGGCAGCAACCTTTCTTTTCTGTAAAGTACCCATTACTTAACACAAGTAACTATGCAATTTATATACTAAGCTCAGTTTGTATAAGGAGCTCCCCTTGACAGAATGTTTTTATAATACAAATCAGTCGTGTTTTTCATGCATCAGAAAAAGGTATGCATGTATCCATGCATGTATGTATGTACGAATGCACGTGAATGACTATGTGAGCCATATTAAAATTAACTGATTGTGAAACTGAAGTGACTCTGGGTGTCCTTTTAAGAGTTTGTTTATGAACAAAGCAGTATTAAGTACTCTGTGTACCTGCATGTAACACTGTGCTTTTCTGAACACAATGGAAGTGTCGTGTGTTGCAAATGCATGTGCGAAGTACCTCTGAAGGGTTTAAACTTGTTCTCTAGGTCAAAGTCTTGTCGGCCCAACCTGGACAGATCGATCCGCAGGTCGGGGCAGATAGCATACTCCTCCAGAGTCCTGCTGACCTGATAGATTTTGTCGATGACCGTGTCTGGTGAGGGTCCTGTAACGGTCAACAGTCACTCCGAGTTACTGATGGACAGTAAATAGTTGCTATTTAAGAGTTAATGAGGGACCAGCAGTTCAACACCACTTCCACAGTCAACAGTCGCTGTGAGCTACTGAGAAACTGACAGGTCAACAAACATTTCCATGCTAAGCAGTCACTGAGTTACTGAGGGATGGACAGTTGAACACGGTACTTCCACAGCACAGTCACTCGGAGTTACTGAGGGCATCTCTTACGCTTGACAAACTAATTAATTATCGTTCTTCACCATTGCTTTACATACATAAAACCCCATAAAAATGTACTGAAATGTAATGAAAGGCAAACTCAGAAGCCAGTTAATGTTTTGAGTTTTCTCACCTCCATTGGCCACATTGAACTTGATTCCAAAATCTCCCCCTGGTCCACCTGGGTTATGACTGGCTGTCAGTATGATCCCACCAATAGCTTTAATCTTCCTGATGATGCAAGACACAGCTGGAGTGGACAGAATGCCATTGTGGCCAATGACCAGGCGACCGATCTGTAGGAAGTGGGGAATGATATTCATTTCCAGAGACAGGTGCATTTGCACTTAAAAAAACTTAAGCGCATGACTATGACAAGCAAACACAGTTACACGGTGATTATTTAACATTAAATAGATAAGAACAGTATTGTAAGTTCTTGTACATTACATAAAAATGCTATGTCCACTTCCACAAGTATAGCGCATAGAAATAGTTTTTGAAATTATTACAAGCCGAACAAAAATCAGCTTTGTACTGTCTGCCAAGGCATTACATAATATGTAGAAATTGATAATAATGGAAGTTTATGATGACAGAATTTGATAAAAATAGAGACAAAATGTGATTGCAGATTGTGGAGCAAAGATACTTTTGAAGGGAATGTGGATTTGGATGGAAAATTGGAAAAGTACGTAAAACGTTTTAATCTGTTTACCTTTCCAGATAGACACTGTAGCTGTGCTTCTGATCTTAACTGACAAAAGTGTTCTGCCTTTCATTAAATTCACTGGATTGTCATGTATGGTAATCTGCTACTGTTACCCTGCCCCTCCACAAAACAGCTTTCTTTTCCTTCTCACAGACGGCGTTCTGAAATTCTTTTTTAATCAAGGGGTTGTGTCATGATAATTACAGGTTGGGTGGTGAGCTGCCAAAATGAGTCTTAATTATCCCAGAGTACGACCCCAAGACAAACCACATAGACAGGAAGAACACAATTACACAAATGTTTGCTTAAAACTTCATTTAATATATAAATTGACAGTAACATCGTACTTTTGTGAGCAATTACCATGTAAGGCACAGTTGTGTAAGACTGAGGAGGCTAACGCTACTGTAAGGCAGATGATTGCTTATCGTCCCTATTGGTTGCAGGTTCATAGTCTTGAAGAAAGTTCTGAACTCAGCATCAACAACAGAACTCAGAAAACACTGAGCTTTTCGTTCATTTAACATTAATTCGCCCTAGGATGGGTTTTGCTCTTAAAGCATCTTACATCGTTGCATTCTGCGCTGTGCACCGTTGTGGTAGAGTGCTGTATCGTTTGTAGTACTTCAGATTCATGTTGCAATCCCACAACAGCGCATAAACATCTAAAGCAGCAATTACGACGTTGATCGTATGAAAACTGTTAATGTGATTACTCAGTACATATTATTTTAAAATTCAATACAAAACGGATTTCCTTGCATTTTACGTCTCCTTTAATAATGCCGTTAGGTTCAGTAAACGGTTTCTTGCGTACACTATTCTCAACCTAACAGTCCGCTGTACAGTCCGCCAGCAAGTCTGCAAGGACAGCTATTCGATATGACGATGACTTGGTATTTTCTTGTTTGACTCTCGTCGATTCAGCGGACCAGCTCTCTCGAGCTTTTTACAGGGCACGTTGCCAGGTCTTTCCCATCCTCCCCATTTACCCGGGCTCGGGACCAGCATGTAGTTAGTTCAAGCCAGCAAGTTCACATGGCTGGACTTTTTCGGTTGATGTACTGAATGTTTCACATTTCTCCAACTTCTCCAGAGAAACAAACTTAGAAATTATTCTGTTATATTGGTTATTTTCGGTATTATGATTACAAGCAACTGACAAAGATTTCTACTAAACAAAACATCTAAATAAACACTTTTCATCATAGACAGAGGTCGTCAACATCTTGAAACAAAATTTATAATGTAGGCGTACTGTTATCCTTAATTATATGCTTGAATGCCCGTACTGAGACTGCGGTTTTCAGATTTGATAATCACACCCATTTATATTGCTAAAATTTTGTAGAAAAAAAAACATGTATGTAAGAAAATTATGCTTGATTCAGCTTCTTACAACCTAGTCAGTTTCCACTCTCATAATAAAAAGTGTTTACAACATATACTGTTAAATCTGTCCTGTTTAAGATAGTTTTAGTCGCAGATTGTCAACATGTTCAACGATTTACTAATTTCATCACGTTCTTCCATAAGTTATAGCATGTTACTGTGATGTTCTTTAAATGTTTTCAATGTGACGTTTCCCCCATCCCTTTTTCGGACATTCGGACAGCGAAAACATTAATCGTTAATGAGTGAGATGTTCATTCGTTTATGGGACGTATGTGTGAAGTCCTTGGCACGAACCCGCTTTTGGCAGCGCATCCGTTAAACAGGGTAGGACACCCGGGGACTCGAACCACTGCTCACAGAGGAAAGGGCGGATACGCGCAAAAACAAGCCAACCGATTAATAACAGTCGTAATATATATTACATAAGCAGTTAACTATTATATTGCTTACAGTAACTTGGCAATTAAACATCGGTGCCAATTTTAGTTAGCGCAATCCTGAAACGCTCGTCAATGTATTGGAGTCAATAACAGTTCTATTCGAAAAAATAAAAAGTTTTTATTACCGTACTCGCACGTAAACCTTTTAGACGTACACCTTGCCTCCCGCGTTGTTGGCAGTGCTGAACATTAATACTGGAACCCTTCAAGCGCTGCTGATTATCACTTACATTCAAAGCAGCGAAACATTGTAAGCATCACTACTCAGCTTTGACAAACGCATTATCTTCTAAATAACGCTAAATGTTTTGCTGTGCTACCTGCAAAGGTGTAACTTTTATTTTGCTAAAAGGAAAACGTAGCACCGCGGCAGGGTGTGAACTTCCAACCGTATTTTCTGCTGTTAGTTGTGCTTAGAAAGGATTGTAAAATAATATATTAGTCAGTGAAAGATGCCACAATAGTTATACAGGTTTATTTCACCACCACTACCGGAACTGAAATAGTACCTAAAGTACTTGTTCTCTCTGATAAAGTTCGGACAGAGTAGAGATAACTAGCCTGTTGTTCTTACCCCATTTGCAGCTGCCATCTGCACAATAACCTCGATAGCGGTCCGGCTGAAGTACCTGCCGTCGCTCCCTACCACCATCGTGCAACCCTGGCGGTCCCTCAAGTCGATGGAGGACACCACACTCTGGATGTAATTCTGCAAGTAATTTCGCTTAGTTTCGAACACTGCGGTTTTCTTTCTTAGTCCGTTTGTGCCCGGTCTCTGGTCATCGTACGGAGTTGTCTGGACTGTAACCACGGGTATCGGATTGGTCTCCATGGTCTCCACAGCTGACCGAAATGCGTGTGAAATTTGTAGTTTTCAAGTTCACTGACGCGCGTATAAGCGGAACAACAAAATTATATGAGCGTGTTTACTTTGGATTTCTGGATGCTTTCTTTGCAAAGAGAACCTCGCATTAGTTTCAACGGATCTGGCTCTGAGGAACGAACCAGATAAGGCAAAGGCTGTCAGCTGTCTCTTAAAAAACAGGATGCGCTCGGACAATGCACACACTATCCCAGCTTTCAAGGGTGGAAAAAGCTTTTGATGTTTCAGTTACGTATTCGTGCCTTGTAAGGCTTCTTTCGGGCAAACTCTTCACTACAAGCAATGCAATGCACAGCACAGAAAATGTTAGCGGCGCAAAAGTCTCGCGTCTAACAATGCCACCCTTTTTAAAATAACCCGTCAAACAAAGACAAGCGCTTGCCAGAAATTTTCAGGGAGGGCCAAACTGTTGCAATCAGCTGCGACACGAACCAAAAATAGGCTGTAGAATTAAGGGGGGGTGGGGAGGGACGGGACTCTGTTGGGACAACGCTGTAACAAGATGCTTTTTGTGTTCTGCACTTGTTAGATTGAGTCAAGTGCTGTCAGTGCGGTGTGCATCTAATTATCTTTATCTGAAGGTTAAAGCTGATACAGAGACAGAGTGAAACTTACCACGAACTACACATCGACTATATGTTCATTTAGGATTCATGTTTTCTTTCACTGGTTGATAAAATAAAGCAAAAGGATTTGCAAGAGCGCATGTCTTCAGCGCGTGACACCCCCCCCCCCCTATCAAATAACTGTTTACTCAAAGACAAGTTGTCCACACATCAACATTTTGAATGAATCATTACAAAGCAGCAGAACTATGATCTTTGGAGTTTATTTTGTTGTTCTTTTTGTAAACATTTTAGAATATCTGTAAACGTTGTACGTTTCTTTTGGCAGGATTGTGTGTGCAAATTGGCTATATTAACGATATCTAAATTGCGTTGAAGCCCAATTGTTACAGTGTTCTGGGTTGGAATTTGGCCTATATTGAATAGTTTATAAACGTCCAATCAACAAAAACAAGATAAACCACTTCAACGTTGAAAGTGAACTATAATAAAATAATAATAATAATGCTGACGAGAGCTCATATAGGCTACAATTCTCTATGTAAACCACACGATGGCAGGATTATTGTTTTAGTCCTGTGCTGTCACCCGGATTTTGTACGGACATCACACCCTGTTAATTATACTTTATCAAACCTGTTAATTCTTTAACAATTCTTCAGATTTATTTTGAGGCGTGTACGATTCTGTGATATAATTACGGATATTATAGCTTTGAACAAGGTGTTAAACGAATTTAATTTAAAAATTGACAGCCAGTTTCAAATTGGAAAAAATATTTAGTTGTGATCGACACGCTTTGTTTACAAATATTTTAACAGGAAGCATTATGAACAATTTCAGATATTAAATTTAAATATTTAAAGATGCAAAAAAGAAATACAAAAAAATAACAGCAGTCATTTTTAATTGACACTTTTTATTGCTATGCATTCCACATACACATTTGCTTAATAAATATATTACAAAATTTTATGTACATCAAATCTATTTAGCATGTTACTCATACACTCTCCATACTTTACGTAAAGCAATGCAAAAACGTATACTGTGTACTTATAGCAACTGTTAAACATGTTCTACACGCTCAAGTGAGAAACATTTCGGCCATGCACGTACTGTGTCTGTGCATTTTCGCTAGACGAACTTGCGTTCATTGTAGCCGAACTGAACGAAGTTCTTGGTGCGGATATCATTGCCTGCACCAAACAGGTGGACGGTCTACTCAAGAAATTATAGGCAGCCGGAGATCGGAGGCTCCAGTTGTGCGGACAAGGGGAGTGTGTTCCTATAATGCTCTCAATGCTAAAGGAACACTTATGTTGTGCAACAGGCGTGGAGGTCTGGAAGTGAGCAGAGGTCCCACAAAACTGCATGCGGAGATCCTTGGGCCCAGTGATGTTGCCGTTTCGGACGCTGTGGTACTGTAAATAAGATGAGGGCGGTATTATAATTCCGTCCTGTACTGGCAGGTATCGAAGAGAGCCCATGTGTATAGTACCACGACCTTGAACGCAATACGGGCGCCCAGAGGATCGAAAGCAGCTAAAATTAGGGTAAAATACAACACTGTCTTTAAAATATTCTGGTTCGTTTCTTTTAAACCGTTTCCTTCTTCTAAGAAAACTGCCGTTGTCGAACATATCTTCCGACGCAGGGTCCAGGGACCAGTAGTTACCTTTACCTGGATTCCCAGGTTCTCGTGGGATCTTAATGAAACAGTCGTTGAGTGACAGGTTGTGTCGGATGGAATTTTGCCATGCAGGAAATTTCTCCTTATAATAAGGGAACTTGTTGATTATGAAATCACATATGCCACTCAGAGTCAGTTTCTTCTGCGGGCTCTGAAGAATTGCCATGGTAATAAGTGCAATGTACGAGTACGGAGGTTTGACTGTGTTGTTGCTGCGGAGTGTAACAGACGAACAGAAACTGCCTTCACTTTCACCAGACGAATCCACTTCGGAACTGTCCATTTCTGCGCTGGGTTTGACAGGCGCTGTCCCCAAAGAAGCATCCCGAAGAGCCAGAAACGATTCGGGAATGTGGTTTCCGTTAGTGTCTTCGTGGCCGATAATGTCTATTTCATCTTCCTCTTTTGGAAGTACTGCTTGTTGTTGGCTTTCTTCGTAGTCCTGGGAGAATGTCATAATCTGTGGTGTAAAATGCACATAAAAACACAAACACCAAGTCAAATCATTTAAAAACAAATCTTAAGTTTAAAGCTGACCCAGCAAACCGGCTGTCCTGTACGCCCTCTCAATGATTTGTCATGACTGTGGTCAAATCGCCTATTTATGAGGGGTGCGCCCTCACACCCCTTGTGTTCCATTGACGGCTAACCCTATCAGAACATCATGTCACCACAGGGAATCAATACATCACTTACATCAGTTGTTAAAAGTAGGCTACATTTAAGTTCCAATTCAAGAGGATTTCCAACTGCATATCGAATATCCATCACTTAACTATTGTACTACAGTTAACTGGAAATGATTAAATTAGTGAACCATCCTGGAACCAAAACAGCACGTTGTTTTCCTTTAATTAGAAACTGCACAAACACGCTGCATTGTAACAACATTAAACATCACGAGTTTCATTAATTATATATTTTTTTCATAATAAACAAACTACATACAATATTAAAACAGATATTCGTTGCACATTTTTCCCTGCAGTACTTTCATTGCATTAATCACAATGTAAAACATTTTAATGTCGCAAGAAGTACATTACAAACGTCATTTTACGTGCAAAAAATAACCTAGTCGAAAATGCAAATTTCACATTTCAGACAAAAGTATACGGAATAGCCTAAACATGTTTGTTTTTTGCATGTTTGAAATAAATAAATAAAAACATAAAAAATGATTTAAAAAATTATGTACATGCATTGTGCATGGTGTTCTAGTTTCTGTAACAGTGAAGTATTTATTGTGACATATATGCTTTGATGGAAAAAAAACTATTATTATTTCCAGTGCACTCATATTGAACCAGTGAAATTAATTACTCTACAAATCCACCGCCTCATTTAAAACAGAGGAATGCACCGTAGGAGATTGGAGCTACGTTTGACACCACGCCCAATTCGAGAACAAAACTTCGGTTTCCCCTCCCTGACCCCCTGGTGATCCGTTTGGTTTGGCACCTCATGACGTGCACAGGTGTTATGACCATGAAAATGGCCGTGGTGCGACGCCCCGCCAGCAGCGGTGAAAAGATGCTGCGGCCTGAAGTAAACGAGGCGATCAGCATCAGAATCAGGTAGGAAACGACGCAGTTTAGGCATGCGGCATGGAAGACTTATTACAGGGACATGAATAGACAGAAGAAGAAATCCTCAAAGCAGATCCGTAGGGCTCGGATATGTATTTTAACTGCAAACAGCAATCTTAATTGCAAATTAACATTTAAGTCGTTCACACCTATTTCCTCACCTAAGTGGAGTTTTTATATATGGAAAATCTTACAGATTTCTTTTCGATGGCTTTACAATCCTTTGAAATTTTGATGGGCTAATGAAAAAATTTAACTTTAAGAGAAAATATTTCATATGAAATGAGAAAAACGTTTACGCTGAATAAAACAAATGTGTATTTAAAACATTTATATAAACTGTTTTAAACGTAATTTAGAATGGCGGGCGTATTTGCCAAAAGAAAAAATTGTCATTGTTTAACGGTAATACACGTATCGATTTTATCCCTTTGTTTAAAAATTTGTGCTGAATATCCATACCCCAATTAGAAGTTAACTGAAGGCGGAATATAAAGACAGATTTTCGTAAAATTTCGCTGGTTGAACACGAATTTCTAAGAAAAAAATTAAACCACAGTCGTGACCTTGTGCCATGTTTAATGTAATAAACGTGGATAAGGCTCTGATCGTTAATGGGGTAAAATTAGTTATAACGTTCTCCCGTGCTTGTACTTACACCGCTTAATTCAAGTAAGAAAGTACAAACTTGCAGTTGTTGAGTCGTTACTTACACACACACACACACACACACACACACACACACACACACACACACAACACGTGGAGAATTTTTTTAAATGCAAAGCGTTCTAGTAACATGTAATTTCCTTCGGGATAAAGAAAAGGAAGGAAAGAAAGAAAGAAGAACAATCTATCTAAACGAATTTACTCATGACAATGAATTATAAATCCACAAAGTAAATTATTTTAGGTTTAATTTTTTTTTTTCTTCTAACAACACTCAGAGCAGCAAACTCATATCACACATTCTCCAGATTTTTGTTCCACTATCCTCTTAATTGTTAGAAAACTACTAAACAATTTAAACCATTTGGGGGGAAAAATCAACTGCAGAATTATGTGAAATCAGCAATTAGTTACACATTTACTGAAAAAACAAAACAACTGCAGTGTTATGGGAAGGAAGTTTGCTTGTTTTATTGTACAGCTGTATGTTCATGACATGAACAGTAACTGAGATAAACAGACTGTACTGCAGATACACAAATGGGCTGTTTTGGGGATGAAGTGATGTATGTTACTATTGTTCAATTTACCCAAAGCTCAACACACAGGAGGAGGAGGAGTGCTCCTTTTTAGCTGCTGCAGTCGTGTAGTATTGTGGTAACAAACTGCTCTTGAAGAACCTCACTGTCTAGGTTCCTCCCTGTGGATACAGGAGACGGCGTTACAGAGTCATATAGGCAGCCATGGGCTGAAGTGCAGAGGTCACACGGCACAAAACAGCTTTTACAACAATTAGTTTACACACATTTCTTCAAATGCAGCTCTCTCTGTGTGTGTGTGTGTGTGTGTGTGTGTATGTACGCATGCAAAATTTCTTATCTCACTCACTGAGTAGCTCACAGTGACAGCATGTCACATTTCTAAAGACAGTGACTTGCAATAGCGGTACATGATGAAAATGACCAGGGAAGCCAAGCACAAGAGATGACATTAAGACTACCCAATCAGAAGTGTTATGCGATTCATTGATTTTTTTAAACCAAGGGATGCCAGTGGCTTATGGCTTCCCACAGATTTCTGCCTGTTTCATCACTGCATAGGATCAGTTCAAATGTTTTATTGTATGTCTACAAACATAAAGCTGAAATTATGCTATAATGCATTACATATATTTTTCTATATACATTTTAATAATTTAACTTCTGGGCAAGCATGGCTTCCCTTGGCATCTCTTGTGACATGACTTGTAACCTAAATATTGCAAACACGAGTCCCAGGAAAAGTTGCTGTTTTTATTTTAAGACTTAAAAAAATGTAAGTAGCTCCAGACAAAAATAAATAAAACAATACCATATATAATAATTCCATGTTTAGGAAACAGCCTGTCATACTAACAACGCAAGTCATGTTGGACAAGAAAAACGCATTTTCTGCCTACGACGGAATTCTCTTTTTAAATTGACTTGGAGTAACAGAATGAGATGTACATCACCTACATCTTTATACGACATTATTCATTTATAGTGTGTACATTTATTATATTACATATTTAACTGCAACAGAATTCAAGAACATCACAATAGTATGGCTAATAAAAAACATCAATAATGCATTAGAACCAAACTAAAAAGCTCAAATTTATATTCATGCCTTTCCTAGGGTCAAACTAACTTTCCCAAGTATAAAGAGCAGATGACTAAACCTGGGCTCATATCAACTGCTCACCTATAAACACCAGGCGATTGACTCTGGGCTCAGAATCGTTCCATGCGTTTGGGGTTTCCTCCATATCATACAGTTCGTGGACCCCTTGCAGGATGACCGGGTGGGCCTTGCCTTGCAGTGACACAATACCCTGCACCCCAATGTCGATACAGAACGGATATATGAGCAAATCTGTAATTTATCCACAGACCAGAGTCAAAAAATGCAATGCACCAACAGAGCGCTTACTACATATTGAAGAACAAATATCAGCAAAACTATAAATACCTTCAGTCGAATGACGTTCATGACTAATCCAGATTTGTTTTTGAAAGTCCTTTCCCATAAAAGATTCTGCAAAGAAATATGTAACTTTGGAAAGCTCAGTACCTTAAGACATTTCCTATAGAACATTATTGTATCGGTCAATTTATAATTTTACCTGAATAAATAGATTTAAGGCATCCTCAGAAACACTTCCATGTACTTCAAATGTCACAGTCAAAATTGTCTATAAAAAGTTAAAAGAAATGCACATTTATGTAATTTATTTACTTTTTTATCCAGTGTAAACTCAGGCATCTTAGCTAAACTGTCTTGATATCCACAACATCTTGCCTACATTGTCAGAAATTCATTTGGATCGGAACTAAATTTATCCTAATGAAAAGAAATTGATTTTAGATATTCCTGCCAGAGTAGTGAAGCTGTTTTTGGAAGGTCTGATAAAAAAATAAATATATTTAAAATATTTATATTTAGATAAAATAAATATAAATCAGCAAAATAAGACTGTGTGCAAAGCATCTCTGATAGGTAGGGGTAAATATTTTAAAAATTGTCCCAATACCTTAGTCAGCTAAGCACCAGCTAGAGCACAAAAGACAGTTCTAGTACTTCAGGTGTAACTCATATTTTCCCCTTTCACGGGAACTTGCTCAAGGCACTAAAATTAAGATTTGCAGAAGTTTATGGCATCATCTGCAAGTGTCAGTGCAAACTCCCCCCTACTTGGTATAACAACAGAAAGTGTAGGATCCATTAGCATACAAAGAGAGGTGGAGGTGTGGCCAGGAGCATGCCTGAAGAGGATCAGGAAAGACAGATGACAATTCAAATGTTTAGCTCCCCGCTGGGCAAACGTTAGGAGACAGGTGGAGTAGCACAAAGGCAGGACAAGCTTCTGCAACGCACAGACTGTCGTTACAGTGTGCTGCCACAAGACATCAGTACTCTTAAATTCCTCTGTAGTTCAGTTTGGCAAAACAGCTCACCACCTTATTTCACAAAACTGGGAAAATATAAACAAAGAAGAAAAAAAAACAATTATTTTTATTAATCCCTTATTAGTCCCACAACAGGGAAATTAGTTTTTTGCATTTAACCCATCCCCTGGGGGGAGCAGTGGGCTGCCATTTTTCAGTGCCTGGGGAGCTAGCATTTAAGTGTCTTGCTTAGGGACACAGCTGGTGACTGGGCTGGGATTCGAACTGGGAGACTTCCACATCCCACCCTGATGTCCTACCCACTGAGCCACCAGACGGCTAAGAATAAATGTTAAGAGTAAATAAAAAATAAATGCTTTGTTGCTGGTCCACATTTAAAGTTCAAAACAAAAAGGTTTTTAAATACTTGCAAATATTCTGCATCAGACACCTAGTCAGAGTTACGGTTTAAACGATACTAGTTATTGTATGCACACAAAAGGAAGAATGTACACTGCAACAAAAACTGCAAGCAGAGAAAAGCCGACTGTTACCTTATCTAAATGCGACTGGGTCGTCTTCATAGCTTGTAGCTTCTCCTGCAGGCTGGGGAGAAAAAGTAGTCAGTATTAAACAGTAAATGAACGTTCACCTGAATATGCCGCAGCTCCAGGCTAAAACACCGTGAACATCACGCATCACACTCAAAGAGACTCCTACTGTACACATTCACACATTCAAGTCCTCCATAAAAGATCAGGTAGAATTACACAACACCACACGTTACAATTCTGTATTAGACCAGGACTGAATGGGATTAAATTAATACATTTATGCTAATATGTTGTAACATGGTTTGGGGAAAAAATAAATTTAACACACACAAAAAAAAAAAAAAAATTAATACAGTAGCATAAATTACAACTGTTACTGTGTCCAGCCATGTTAATTGTTTTACGGATATTCAGGAACAAGGTGATTTGTGATGTATCTAAAATTTAGACAAATGGCTAAACAATGTAGATCTGTATCATTACATGCGAGTAACACTGCAAGCTCTATTTTCACAAGCCATCATGTGCAGTTGTGTCACTGTCTGTTTTTACAGGTTGAATATGGCGCTACAAGCCTCATACTAAGCAATGTCTTTCTCCATGCTGTAGCTACTAATGTGGACACGACTCAGGCAGTCTGTGCAAATGTAAACGTGCCTAAAACAGTTAGCCATCAATCACACAGCTCAACTGCCCACACAGCTTGCGGATGTCTGGGTTTAGTATAGCTCCTTTTGGAAGGGAGGGGTCAATTTACATCTTTAATCCGGGCCATTGAATTTATCCGGTTAAAAAGAGAGTTTAGAGAATAAGATGGGGGGGTAGAGCAAGCACATCAGAGAGCCAAAGCCTTTCTGCAGCAGTGAGCTGTGTGTACAGACACAGCGAGATGCCAGACAGCCCCCCCCCAGTGCCTCACAGCGCAACAGCAGTGAAAAAAAGGAGGGGCCCTTCAAAAGGTCAGGATAACCAAGAGACAAAGGCATGGACATGCATCACAAAAGCAAAGTGGTAGCATTCATGTTACTGTCCAGATTAGTGTGTTGGGACAGTCCTTCACTTCAGCTTTCCACACTAGGCAGCGTTAAGACCCAACAGCTGAATGATTTCAGTAACAGAAAAGCCCCAGTCATGTGCGACATTAATCCTCAGCCCCCCACCTGCCACTTGGATTTCCTAAAGTAAACCTATCAAAACCGGTCAATTTACACAATTGACCAATGCCATGGAAAAATCCAGACTCTTCAGCCCCATACGCAGTATACAGGATACAGGACACAGTCATATTTAACTGTCTAGACCCACACATGGAAGATCTGGATCTGAACCAATTTATTGGCCTTAGGGTGGTCATTATAGGGCTCTAATTTCTGAGAGTTTTATTTTCTTTAGTCTTAACCCCAAAAGTGGTTCCTTTTACTACTGAAATCATCCCGCAAAAAATGTATGAGATCACAGTATATTTACAGGTAGCTCAAAGCAGCCAAAGCTTACTGGTAGGACTGAAAATGTGCAAAACTGTAAAATGTCATGTTATTTCTACTGTAGTTGTTGCTGTAATCAATTTGTACTACTTGCAGGAAAACTTTATACAAGTGTGGAATATATTCTAAATATGTCAATTAGCAAATAATAAAGTATGTGAATAACACTATTCTGTTTGTTAAGGCTTCTTTTTACTGCGGCAATGGCAAAATGCAATATCGGGAACAAGTACAGCAAATTAACCTAAATGCTATCAGTACTGTGACAGCAGTATACACTAAATGGTAAGTACATTAGTCACTATTCACCATTAGTGAAATCTCAGTTCTGATAATTGCTGTGCTGAGAACTGCCACCAGCCGCAGTACTTTTGTAGCAGTCAGGAAACTTGCGACGATGCTGCTCAAAGACCTGTATCAAAAACTGTAACTGTTCCCCATCTTGGGTTATTAATCCATTATACTCTTGGATAAAAGCAGCTCCACGCTCTGAATAATCGTTCATGACTTTTACACTGTGTATAATAGTTGATGCTTCCTGATAATCTGCTGTCAGGCCACTCTTCAGGGTTGGCTTCCAAGAAAGCATGCGACAGTCGATCAAGGAGACGTTCTGAAAGTTTAGTGACAAAGTTTGCCAGCGTTTTATCAGGCACAGATTTAAGGTTAACTTTGATCATTTTTACAGTGTCTTCAAGTCCTTCTTCCTTCACTGCATGCATCATCTCCTGTTTGACTGCAACATCAACATGCTTCTTTAAACACAGTCTAATGCAATCAGCTGTTCTGATAAATACCACAGATGGCTGCTGGATGTCTTCACTAGTGCAGTAGCTTATTATTTATTTATGGACAAACATTAGGCATCTTTTTACATTCATTTAAACAATAGCTGCTTTACAACCAGCCTTTGGGTCCATTTTTTATTTTTTTTTTTATGAACACACTTCTGATTATTTTGCCAAATTTAATGTACGATTCCACCATCCACATTGCGCATGCTGCTGCTGCTTGTCCTTGTTGTAGCCACTTACTAAGACACTTTACAGTGTTACCTTTAAAAAGTATCAAGAATTCTGATACCTGTGCGCCTTGAAGTAGGAAGAGATTCTCAAGATGATACAATTTCAAAGAAACAAAAGTAGATTTAGCTTCTGAAAGCAAACTGGTCGCTAGATCAACAACAATAGTAACAAAAACAATATTTATCTGCATGGAATATTATTTCTAAATAAGTAAAAGAATGTTTCAGTTGCCGTACTTTCTGATATCTGAATCTGATATCAGCAAAACTGCAGCAGCTTGATAACCGGTTATTTTTGTTATCACTAGCAAAGTTTGGGAGCATTGAGCTACCCCTAAATGTAGTTGGATTGGTGTTTTATTTCACTCAGGTGTTTTTTTTCCCCATCAAAATGAACCATTTTAAGGGTTAAGACTTGAAAAATAACCATCCTACTTTACATGTGTAGCCAATGGCTACATGTAAACACAGGAAGATCATCATCTTCATACCACGTGTTTAAAATTTTTGTGTTATCGGTGTAATGGGGCGCTACGTTCAAAGTATTACTGGAGAGTATATTAAATATAGAGCAACTGTGTCCATGACACACAATAAACACTGAACAGCTGATTAGCTGAGATGTGGGGTCTGAAATTTTTACAAACACTAGTGACCTTGAAATCCGCAAGGACCAACCAAGATAAAGGATTAAAAAAAAAAAACACAACAGTCTCCATGGCACAAGAGAATGGCCTTGCTCAGAGACAGCCGGTGGGTTTGCTAATGAAGCTTAAACAGCGCTCAGTGCTCACCGGAACACGTGCAGCGATATCTTGCTCAGCCATGTGATAGGAGGAGAGAGAGCGCACGGCCACACCCACCTTGCTCCGCCTTTGCAGTCAAACGAGTGCAGGTCCAACACCTGGGATAGGTCAACCCTGGGAAATGTGACAAGGGCACTCAACTGGATACCATTACCAACAAGGCATTCTACAGCAATGTAGATTGTTAACAACTGCAGAAAATATTGGAAACCAGTAACATTGTAAACAGACCAAGAACTTTATACATGACGAATGATGCTTTGAGAAAATGACCCTGTTAAGAGACCAGCGAAAGAAAGAACAGTAGGCTCTTGTTGGGGGAGTCTGAAGAAAAAAAAAAAAAGTGTGTGTATTTAACAATACAGAAATTGTACTTGCCATATAAATTCATGGACGAACAAGAAAAACTACTTAATGTAAAAAGGAGGCATTTAAAGTAAAAAAAAATAAATAAATAAAAAATACTAGGAATAGAATACACCTGACTGAAATGATCTGTCGATGAACAAGGTGAAATTCATATTATAATGGGGTGGATTTATCCATTCACTTATCCAACAGAATATCTGAAACGAACACATAAATAATCACACGCATATCTGAAAAATCAGAATACACAAACCAACCGCTTTTGGACACAACCCCCCCCCATATGAGAGGGGCGTAGGCAGACACAGGTGGAGGCTGTCCCTCTGCAGTGGATCAAACCTTTTCTTTTCTGAGCCAAAGTAAACACCAGTACGGTCATCAGTAAGGGTTCATGCAAAGGAGCCCCCAGGCCAAAATGGGGAGACTGTCTATTTCCTTCTTCAAACACACTCCAACAAAAGGAACCTCACACAGTCTTGTATACACAGTAGCACGTCAACAGAACTTTTACTGTGTCACACACTTTTACCAAGCAGCTCTGTTGACTTGCCTGGTTTAATAGTGTTATAATGCTTTCTCAATCCCTAATGCTCTTAACATGTATACAAGTGGATTTCAGCAAATTAAAACACAGGACAGATACATACACATGCCTTAGTGGCAGTGATACAGTTACAGAACACTGAGCATATTTTACAACAGTAAAGAAGGGAAAGTTTCTGGCACCTTGAGACGGTTTCCTTCTGCCTTTGTTTCATGGGAAATATTTGGAGCAGTGGTCAAAGTTACCAGCTGAGAAGCCCAAATGTGTCTCCTAGTTAATCCTCTGCAGGTAGTGTTTTATAACTCCCGATTATCTGTTTGTATGACTATGAGACAAAAATGTCCATGTTTATAAAATGAACTTATAAAAGCAGGTGACTGGCACATGATTTTGTGAAAGAGAAGCAGCAAAATATTATTAGATCAACATATACAGCTTTGTTCTGTATAGTACTGCGTCATACAACTTGTGTCATATAGTTTAATATCGGGATGAACAAGACTGAGCTGCTGGTCATCCTGGCAAAGAACTCATTCTCTGTGAGCTGTCTCTCAACCTTGGCACATCAACTGTAACAACGTCATCAGCCAACAACCTTGAATTAGTGATGGACAACAATCTGATGTCCTCTGACTACACTGCAAGTCTAGAGGGCTTGGAGATTGGCCCTCTACAACATCAGAACGATCAGACCATCCATAACAGAACATTCAACTAAACTCCTGGTCCAAGATGAGACTACTGTAGCTCAGTCCTGGCTGGTCTCTTAGCCTCTGTGACTCAACTTCTCCAGTAATTCAGAATGCTGTGGCCCATTTAGTCTTCAACCTTCCCAAATGAACGCACGTTACTCCAATTCACATCTGCCTTCATTGGCCTACGATTCAGGTTTGCATCAAATTCAAGACCCTAATGCTTACTTTCTAGTCCATCAATGACACTGCTCCAAACAACCTCCAGTCCTGAATCAAGATGCATGTCCCCTATGCTCGACGGTCCCCCAATGGAAAGAGACTGGTTGCACCCCTGCTGAAAAATGCCAGTGTCTAAATAGTGGAATGAGCTGCCCATCACATTGAAGACTTCATTGTCTCTGTCCACATTCTGAAAGCAGCTGAAGACTCGTCTCTTTACAGAACACCTCAGCACTTGAACCTCATCTTCATCAGCTCTGCCTTTTTTATTGTACCAGTGTTTAAATGTTGATTTTTTTTTATCCCTCGTGTTATAGCTAATTTAACTTTCTGAACTATATCTTGCTTAACTGAATCTTGTGCACTTTTGGCTACAAGACAGGACTTACTGTTAGCTGGATTCTCAGATATTGTCCGACCTCGTTTTTAATACGCATGTGTACGGTTACTTATTCCTAAGTCACTTTGGACAAAGGCATCTGCCTAATGAATAAATGTATTTCATCTTAAACTAGTGAACCTTAGACAATCTGTTACAAGAAACCAATTATTTAACAGCCAGTTTGTTCTGTGCAAAACAACTGGTCAAACTGAACATTCACCTGATGCAAGTTACACGTAACTCACAGGTGTGCTCAGGTAGTCTCTCACACACACACACACACACACACACACACACACACACACACACACACTCACCTGGATTTCTGTGTCTCAATAATTTTTACAAGGCCATTCATTGACCTGGGCAAAAAAGAAAAAGTTGTGAATTAGTCCACATAATTATAGTAGCTCAAAAACGTTCTGCTAATTGTCGTGTTTTTAAAAAATAACCCACCAATGCTAAGCTGCTCGAACACTCATCTTGAAGAATGATTGAGTTAACTAACGGACCAGGTGGGATATAGCACAGAATCAGCCCTGATCCATCTGTACACTAACGGGGCATCGTATGACAAAAGGACAAAACAAAAGCAAAGTAATAAAAAAAAATAAATAAAGCTAAAGAAGAAAGGTGCTACCTGAGTTAGCACTACTGTGTAATTTCTGTGAAAACTAAGATGCAGGAACAGCATTCCAAAAGAATTACAGTGAAGAGAAACGCTCGTGTTTATTGGTGCCATGTAACCACCATAAAGGACGGGGCATTACCGACAGCAGCCTGCAGAGATACCATAAACGGGCTTCAGACAGGCGCGGCATCTCCTCTCTCACCTCAGCGTCTCCTTCAGCTTCCTCAGCTCCTCTTCGTTCACCAGGTCTGTCTTGTTGATGATGACCAGGTCTGCCAGAGCTACCTGCCTGTAAAGACACGCTAATTGTCATTTCCCCTTCAAAGGCATAAAACCTCTACCCAGGGGCACTACGTCAACAGACTCAAACAGGGAAAGGCCCCCCCCCACCCTTATCAGGGTGCTTTGCCCACACCCTCGGGACCCTGAGACCCTGGGGCCAGTATGTGGGTGGCCAGGAACAAAAGGCAGCAGGAAGAGATGTTTCCTCTGGGAGAGCAAAACAAACAGAAGAGGGACAGCAGCTTGGTGTCACGGCCACAAGGGATAAGTTCTGTCCACCACTGCGTTCGGTCAGGACGCCGAGGCTGTACATGGGACGGGGCAACAGTAAGCGTCCTGAGCGCCGAATCCTGGATAAGTGTGGTGTGCTGTATATAAACAGGAGTGTTGTCACGGTAACAGAGAAAGCTGAACTGTAGTCAATATATGATCCAGGCTGTTAACTAATCTATCGAACATCACTGGTAAAACAGAGTAACCGGACGCCATACCTCGCAGCCTCGTTAAGCAGGCCTTCTGGCTTCTCTTCTGTCAAATGCTGTGGAAGAAACACACTTCCCCGGTTAACATAGTAAATGGCTGTAGTTCTCCAATATGCTGTTTACTTTAGCTTGTGTTATACTCAATATATAATACTTATATGATTTTATCTCATTGTACTTGTTAAAGATGCAGTGAGTGATTTTGAATTTTACTGAAAGTTTAATTTTAAAATTGAATTTTAATGCGAGTGAAAAATTCCCAGGCAATTTGATTGGCTCAGCATGACTAATTAGTTTTAATGTGGTCACTTCCGTCTCCCTGCACCTGCTAGGACACACAGGAGCCCAGCAGCTCACAGACTGCAAGGCACCTGTAAACCACTTGTCACAATCCACTTCAAACAGCAGCACAAAGACAGGAAATTTCCAGTATGTTTTCATTACCCTGTAATAGGGTTTGGGCGGTATCCAATTTTTGCCATCTTTGAAACCTTTTCCAAATTATACCCTTGTATACGGTATCACCATCTGCCTACCAATAACTGGGAGGGGGTGTCATTTATTATTACTACATGTAAAGTACTTTCAAGCTTCGTTTCTTATTTTAAAGATGCTATACAAAATTTACAATTATACAAACACAATTAAAAAAGCACAACCTATAATACTGAGCAGGTGAACAAAACAATTTTACAGTAAATAAATAAATAAAACAGCAAAAACAAAAATGTTTATATTAATGTTCCAGAATCAAGATAGCCTATTTCTCAACTTATTTTAGGTTTTTTGCTAAAAATACAGCATATTAACCTTGCAACCTTTCCCACAGAGATGAAAACTCTTTGTGTTTGCCATGTGCTATTTCTTCTAATAAGAGGCTGTCACGTGATGTGCGCGTACGAGTGTTTAATTAGTGAGTTACTTTTTTTTTTTTTTTGGACAGGTTTTCATTCACTCTACCCCCTTATCCAATTCAGGGTCATGGGAAGCCTGGAGCCAATTCTAGGAAGCACAGGGACTACCCTGGACAGGGTGCCAATCCACCACAGGGCACACGCACACATACACACTATGGGCAATTTCCAAATGCCAGTCAACCTAATCCGCATGTTTTTGGATTGTGGGAGGAAACCGGAAAACCCACCAAGCTGCCTCAGTTTCTCAGCAAATCAAGACCCTCTCCACTTTTGATTTTTCAGCAAGAACCATGTCAGTCAAATCTGAGAAAAAAAAAAGGCTGTCTACTCCTTAGCCCCTCGCTCATGGCGTTACACAGAAGGGAAAAGCAAACACCTCCGAGAACAGAACGCTGACCTGCTTTGATGTTTAAGACAGAATCGTAGTACAATATCTGATCCACAAAAAAGACAACTCTGTTTGTCAGCTCATCTCCCGTTTACAATGGCGAGCCAAGGGCCTTTTATCTTGGGACACTGACATGTAATAACCGAGTATTGAAGGGCAGATCTCGTGATGACCTCCCGTCTTCAGCCTGACACCTGCATACCAAGCTGTATCGAAAACAATTTGTTGCACTCTACACTTTATTTATTCATTATATTAAAGGTGGAATATCAGGAAAACTAATAGAATAACAGTCACAGCCCGAGCGTGTCAGGCCCCGTGTAACACGGGACAGGCGTGACCGTACCACATCGAGCTTGTGGGACGCGAAATATCTCATAGGGCGGTGGGATGGGTGGGGTGACAATCCCATTAGAATGATGGCCTCTGATATAAATTACCCCTTCAGTGTCAATGCATCTCCCAGCCTGCAAAAGGCACTGCTCCAACCAATTCGCCAAGCGTCATACCCTGAAATTGCAGCCCATTAGCCAGGTGTCACCAGTGTGGCCTCAGCACATGTTTAAACCAAATCCCAAATCCCCTCCCAAATTGACAGCTGTGTGTGTGTGTGTGTGTGTGTGTGTGTGTGTGGTGGGCACACTCTTCATTTTAGTTCCTTTTACATTTTACAATAAGACAAACATAATATAAAAAATAGAACTTTACCTTCATTCCATATTTTCCATCAATAACAGTAATGATACCTGGAGGAGGGGGGAAGACGTCACATGATGCAGATCAAGACATTTATCACAAAATTCTGTTTAAAAAAAAAAGTCAGCTGCCATAACAGCATTTGTTATTTAACAAATCTAACAACTGTGTAAAATACATTCGATACAACAAACATTTCACTGCATCTGCAGACCTGCGGATTTTCTAAAAGAATTCAGAGTAACTCCTCTCATACGGTGAATAACACAACACAGCGGTTTGTCCACACTGCTGGACCACTTCAACACATCACGCTCATGTTACATTGTAATTACAGTTTTAAATTGGTGGCAAGGTGGCCTCCAGACCTGGGGTTCAATTCCCGCTTTGGGTCTGTGTGCGTGGAGTTTGCATGTTCTCCCTGTGCTTGGGGGGTTTTCTCCG
>JABJVR010048286.1:1027-24897 GCA_025773905.1 Chitala chitala
AGTGTGACAGTATTCCTCTCAGTGAGCAGTACCTGCAGTGTGTAGGTATTCCGCAGTGAGCAGTGTCTACAGTGTGACAGTATTCCTCTCAGTGAGCAGTACCTGCAGTGTGTAGGTATTCCGCAGTGAGCAGTGTCTACAGTGTGATAGTATTCCTCTTAGTGAGCAGTACCTGCAGTGTGTAGGTATTCCACACAGCTAAACACAACCAAGCCAAGGCAACAAAACAGGGTACATTTGAAAATCCATGTGCAGGAATGGTCACAAAGCTGCATGTTGGCTGCTTTACTCTTAAAGTCTTTATTGTGGAAACAATAATTAATTAATGTGACTGACATTTATAATGCCACAGCCAATGTGATCCAAGCACTAAAATTCAAGGACTGTTTCTTATATCAAACTTTTGTCTGCCTTCTAAGTTAACAAAAAAGCAACTTTTTTATTTCAAGAACTGTCACTTTATTTCAAGTTTAAAAACATTTTGCTTGCGTTTTGTCTCAGCCCAGATGACTACATGTTAAATAATTTCAGAATACTGTAAGTCAGCACTCTTCTGAACTGTTTGTATAATCACAATATTAATTCAAGTGTGACTGGACAGTTAATGTTGGCACATGTCTCACCCCACACTTTGTCCACTGTTACTTTGAGTTGCTGTAATTTTCGTGTCCATCGCATTACTGCCCTGGGTCTTCTGCATCTTGCACTAATTATCATTTCCCTTGTGCTGTTTTGTTATTGTGTTTTTTTGGCTTTTCAATCCACCTTTAACGGCTCAGTACAATTCTGTGTAGGAAACAATATACCCATCCACTGAGAACAGCAGTAGAACAGGTTACCAATAGCCAGAATACAGTGAGGCCCCTCCAACAGCCTTAGAGGGGAATCCTAGGGGGCCTTAAAGACCACATACACATGGCCAACAATGGGGTGCTATACCCCTGACTACACACAGTCTGCTGGCCACTAGGTTCCTAAAACTCAGAGCCATTCTTTCCAGTTCTTGAAAACTGTTGAAAAGTTATTAATTACATCAATGCAGCCTAAAGGCATTTGCTTTCATTCAGTGTGACTGAAAACATTCTCTGTAACTAATGAAGTCCTGTGTTTTAACCTTTTATGCAGAAAAACTGTAAATAAAAAAGATTTTGAGTCTGTTGAGGAAGCTTTGCTTGAAGGGCAAAGGTTACACTTATTAAGGAATTCTGAGCAACTCTTTCATAGCAATGAACTGGAAATTTCTCAAAACCATTTCTGTTTTGACTGCAAGTTTTGGACCTCTGCCACATGTCAGTCTAGGGTTTTCACATGTAACAAGGTATATATAAGAAATACACCCACAAAATTAAATTAAATGCCTTTACTTTGGTACACCAGGGGTAAGGTACTCAAACAACAACAAGCAAAACTCACCACTGTCTCCTTCCACTGGCACAACTGAATTACCTTATCAGCAAAAAGCAAAAGAAAATAACATACAAAGGTGCTTCCCTTACTATTAATACAGAAAAACAGGAGAAAAATATATTTAAAAACATTACACTCACCCCCTTCAACAAAGACGAAAGTGTTTTCCCATACTGTCTTTAAGAGAAATCCTGGAACGATTCTTCAATGACAGTGCTGTATGCAGTCTGTGGATATTTTAAACTGTTAAATTTAATCCATTTTCATACTTTTTTTTTCACTCCAACACGACTCCTCCTCTCTCCTCCTGTTTCTCTGTAATTTTCAGCACAATGCTTTATGGTATATAGTGTTAGGTTACTGACCATCGCTTGTACACTACTTTTAATGTTGCAGTACAGGATACTTTGAGTGCACTATGTAGTGGATAGAGTTACACACTCAACATTTGGACACCACTACAAAATGGTGCCAAATTATATAGTGCACTCTATAGTGAGTAGGGTGTGATTCCAGAAACAGTTCTTATCTTCTTCTTTCTTGTTTTTCTTTTCCTCCACAACCAGCCCTTGCAGACCCACACTCATTTGTATGTGTCTCTACTCATTTGAAATTGCTCCCCTAGTGGACAGGTGGACACGCACAACATAGACAACGCAACACAGAACATATGGCTGATGGCCATAACACCCCCTCACCTGGAACTTGTAATGGCAGTATGACTCATTGGCAGATTTACCATACTGAAGTACAGCCAGGATTTGCCTCTGTAACCCTGCTCTGTCGAGCTATGTAATATTGTCAGCATTCTTGGAGTCCTATATCATTAGCAGTCAATGGATAACAATAGTGCACAAAAGGCATCTGAATGAGCTCATCTTAAATTCCCAAGAGTGCCAGTTTTTGCGTTTAGTGCTAATACCTATATGTATTATAAACCAGGAACTATTAACTGGAAAATAGCTTTTCACTCTTCTCATGTCAATTTACATTTGGTCTCACAGTCAGGTTTTATTTTAAGTGCTGCAAATGGCAGCCAATATTTTCCCTTTATCTGTGTCTCTTCGGTAGCTATAAGACTGTTAGCCTTATGAGTCATTCATTCTTAATACATTGATATTTTAAGATTTTTATTTTATTTTTTCTGACCATTATTCTTCATTCTGAAGCCATTCTAATGTTGTTGCACCACTTTTAAAACAGTTTTTTTTGCTGTGATTTGTTTCAGATATTTTAACATTTTTCTCTCTGCTGACTGAGTAGGAAGGCTTTGTAAGTGAATAAATATAATTTGGTTGGATTCTGTGCTAAGCTTCTATACTGTGTGAAACAGTGAAACATTATTTTATAAAGGCTGTTTGCTCTCAGATGGGAGTACTGTGTTAACCTAATGTGCAGGTGCTTGACTTCATACCAGACGATGACCTCAGAGGACCACCTCAGCATGTCTGCTGCGCTCTACGGCCTAGAGACTGATGGCTGATGAACCTGGCTGCACCTGTCTCTGTGTCACATTGGCATGTTTTGTGTGGTCACCGAGGGTAACCAGGACTGGCATCAGCACATTTCCCATCATTGACATTGGTGCAGCTGATTTAGCAGTACTAACAGTGAAAGAGAAGGAAAACCCTGACGAGAACAGAAGAAAGATAGAAAGACTTTTATGGCACGAACAGGGAAAAGATAACCTTATTGGAGTACAAGGCCAACTGACTGCCAGGCTAATTCAGTGCAGGCTTACTGTGCTCATGTATAAGTAAGTGTACATGTAGCATTAGAACTGAAGTTAGCTCACCATGGTGCTTGTTTCCAGCTGCTGATGTACATCATGTTCCCCTCTGCTGAAGCTCCCTCCGTTTCTGTCTGTCAACATTGTGGGCCTCGTGCTGTATGGTCGATGTTTCCCTAGGCAGGGGCCGGCAAGCACTGCCACCATGTGCAGCGGCAGGAAAAACTTTGATCCACGTTTAATCGGCAGTCTCTGTGGCTGAGCTAGAGATACTGTATGTGCCATACCACCATCTCCAGTTACTCTGCCATTATCCCTTCACTACAGCTCAGAACTGGGCTCAGACACGGCACCGTGCACTGGCGCGATTTCAGCTAGCTGCTAATGCAGAAGAGATGCAGGCATCTCGTCTCCTTGGTTCCCACAGTCGCATTATGTGCAGCTGCGCGTTAATTTCCATTTGCTGCTGCTGATTTATACACTTCTGCACCGAAGCTGAGAAGACAGCACCTCTGGGGTGAGACTGCCTTCACATAAATCTACACCAAATTGTTACCTGTGTCACTGTCTTCTTAGTGCTGTGATCTCTTTTAATTGCCCTGCAGGCCCTGGAGCCAGAATGCTAATACTGTGTTTGCATTGTTGCATAACAATCAGCCAGTTTATTTGCTGGTCGGTGATTAACACAAGCGTCCTCTTTTGGTACATACAGGTGCTTACAGAGGCATCGAAGGGCTAAAAAGAGTTTTGAGCTGGGGGGGTGCAAGCTCACATTCTGTACATGTGCTAGACAGAGCAGCTTTTGTTGATCCACCATAAGCCTCTTATGTATAAGTGCACAGAGACCAAGGGAATTGAGCACATGGATTCGCCAGAGTATTGGCTGTGTTGTATATTGAGGTGTAATGCTTTGTCTGCGTATAGCACACCATCCTGATTAATCGACACCCTAGCTTGAATGAGCACAAATTGGTACAGAACAGCTTTTTTTAACAACCAAAGTTTACATGCACACGTTGGCTGTGTTTTTTGTGTTCTGTCAGCTTTGATGTTAACCTGGTTTCGAATGGATAGCTTGACAGGGTGTTCACTACTCACGCGGCCTTCTTAATCCTCCCCTGCACAGAGGTGTCTTCAACTACCATTGATGTGGATATCTGAGGGAGCACAGGGCTAGTTCTCAATTAAACAGCTATTTAATACATCTTAAATTAAAACAGACATTATAGTGAGAGGTGGCGAAAACACAAACAGAGCAAACTAAGGCATTTAACAGGAACCTGGATTCAACAGTATTGCCTTCTGTGATTTGATATGGCGACATTTTCACAAAGAGCTGCAGTAATCTTTGACTCCAGCAGCGTACGGCTCACACCCAGGTGGGCTCACTTCCCCACTTCTTTGGGTTGAAAGAACTTTAAGCACCAAATTAAATCACTCCTGCTGCTTTTTGCATACACGGCAGTGGTGTTGGAATGGCATTAAAAGCCAGCAGCCAGCCCCCAACCCCACCACCCTGCCAAATTGAATCACAAGCTATTATATATTGTTCTCGCATGACTGTTTTTATTTTGTTACAAGATTACTAAGGGTGACTGTCCTCCTTTAACAGCATGCCGGTTTTAATAAGTGGCAACCATCTGGAGAATACAGTTACTGACAATGTTTCAGTTTCATTTGAGACCCACCAGCTTCAATAATAATCTTCAGGGCTTGACTAAGGTTCCATTTTGGAACTCTTAATGAAAAAAATTAAATAATAACAATAATATAACACTCTTAGACAACACTTTACAGCAACAAAACCTGACACTTCTAAAAAACCTCATGGAAGTCATAAGTCATGGAAGCCTAATGTTCTAATGTGTCTCTTATGTAAATTTGTGCTATGCTGCAAACATGGGCTCTCAAAGTCTAAAATTTTGATGACCAAAGGGACTGTTGGAAAGATAAATGATGCTGTCTCTGACTTTGTGGCCAGCTGTGGGTCTGTTTGGTGGCAGAAGTGGTTTGTGTGGCGTACAAAAATGTTCGCTTCTATTATTAAATTACTGTCCTAAGCGTATATTTTTCTATTCTAGGCACATTCTCGAACACAGCTCTCACAGTGGATATACTTAAATATAGGTGCAAACATTTTAAAGGACAAATACCATAGTTAGACCAACATGCTTTCGAGCAGAGTATTGTTTATAACAGTTGTGAAGTGTTTGCAATGCTAGTGAATTGAAATGTATAAAAGTGATTAATGTACTCCTTCATTCATCCCTAATCCAACTACTTGTCGGACAGGGCCACAGACCTTATATAAGGCAGCACTGGAAACAAGGCATAGAACACCAACAAACCAGTTGTAGAAATATCATTTATATAACATGCAATTATGCGCAATATAAATGCAGTCATAAGCCATAACTTTTTTACATCATTGAGAGATAAACAACAGAAATTGTCAGTCTTTCTATTTTGCAGACATTTAGAGTCATTTAGGTTTTTACCCATTTCTGGAACATAATTGTTTTTATACAATATGGCCTCTGTTCTGTCAGAGTCCCTGTGAATGTCCTTATCACCAAATGTGAAATTAGTTGTCATTGCCTGTTTCCAGTTCCAAACAGGCTGTATGCCACACCTGCTCAGATGTAATGTGTTCCACTAAGGGGGTGGGAGCGGAGAGTGTCATTTCTCACTGTCACTCTTCTTCACAGCAGGTACTTATGCAACAACCAGCCAAGACCAATACAGCCAATACCACGTGCATCTGGAAATGACTGTCCCACAGTATAGCAGCCCTTCATTAGTGTGGGGAATGATCACATTACAGGTGTACTGTAGCACACTGCACTGGGGGGGGCACAGACTTACTTTCTAGCACTGTTTTTTTTCTTAAATGCTTTTCAGACTTCTATCACCACAGAAAGAAATCATCTATTTGCTACAGGAGTTTAAACCAAATTGGAGTGTATGAAGTGCATTTCCCTTAATAAGATGTCTGCCGATTGTGTTCTTGCTGTATGTATTCCAATTTACCACATAACGAACCTCTGTGTGTAAGCACTCTCTTAATTGCAGTCACACGTGCTGGTACGATACACTCAAACCAGACTAAAGACTAATTAATTATGCTATATTAATGCCCCCTGAGTCTTGAAAATGTTTTTTTCCTTGTTGTTTTCATAGCCTTACCACAACTCTTCTGTAAATCACAAATTTACCACCTTTTCTTAAAATATTGCTGCTGAAAGCCAGGGAGTCAGATGGAGAAATGAATGAAGGAGGTTCTTTTTTAAGCGGTTTTCTACTGAAAACATGCACACTCACTCAAATATGCCACAGTAGTGACCACACAAAGCCTTGTGTACGTTAGCTTTCCCACCAATGAGTGACATTTGCCCTTCTTCACTCATTAAAGAAATATCTTTGGAAATCCTCTCCTTTTGATTTGCTAGATATTTACCTGTTTAGTTTATTTCTACCATGGCATGATAATGAAAAAGGGACTCTCTCCAGTAGGGCTCATATTGGATCTGATTTGAACGCTCTCTTTACTTTGATATGTTGATCCCATCTGCAACGTTCCCATCTGACATTTAACTGATATTTAAAAATCATCAGCAGTCATTAAACCAGCCTTCCCTTCCTTGGGTGACAAACGCTATTCTCTGTGTTCGAAATCTTTCGCTGTGCTCCTTCTACAAGAAAGTTTTATTTTCCCCCATCACAGTGATTTTGCTCATAATCAATCAAACCTTCATATACGATTTTCAAAGTCCCATTTTCTAGTTATTGCCTTTCTATTCATCACTCAAAGTACCATGTAAAGACATTTGTCTATTGCCCACTCCGTTTTCTATATAGCACCTTTAGAGTCTAAGGAAAACCTTAATATAGCCTCAACAGTCTTAATATTCCTAATGTCTGTCCAAGTCATCGCACAGGACTGGGACTTTCATAAGGGCATCTCTCCATATATCTATGGTGATTTATGGAGCAGTGTGCGACCTAGTAGACCTCATTTTTATATACTATTATACGCTTATCTGCCTTTACTTATATGATAGTGGATTATTGTTTTGCATTTTTGCTTGGGTTATGTACAAGGTGCTTATAATTAATATATCACTATTTAGAGCTCTCTGTAGCTCTTACCCATAAGCAGAGTGGCACCAAAATTTGTACATGTAACATTTCAGAAACTGGGAGAAGGATGTCACAAAAAATGTAGTTCCAAAATCTCCCGCTAGTGGGCCATATGGCGCTGTACAACCGGTAATAATTAAGAGAAACTTAAAAAGAATTTTTTTTTCACCTTTTCGCAAACATTGAGAAATAGGACTACCGTAAAATTTGAATAAAAAAAAAAAAGAAAGACAACCAAGAGAGCAGAGAAAATTAGCATAAATCGGTCTTAGCAGCAGAGAGATATACAAGCAAGTATTGCAAACGTATTCTTTAAATTTACTGTAAAATATGGATCTCACTGTTTTGTGTTTCTTTTTTTTTGCACAAGCTCTATATTAGAAATTTCTATCTTGTCCTATTGAGCTATCTGGATTGCTTGGACAAAATAACTTATCAGTGGATTCGTTTCAATACAGAAGACCTTGACGTGTATGTCGCTTTCTAACAGTGGCATGCTTCATAGGTGCCGTCCTGACGGAGAGGTAGTGATGTCACTTGGATACCAGTACAGCTTATGACTTCCATGATTTTTGCCATCTGCCGCCTGAACATATGCTTTTGCACCTGTGCACCTACCACAGGGGGATGTGCTGCGTCTGTCATCTTTGCAGCTTTTATCTGTCAGGGCCAATCAGTTCAGGTGTTAGGAAAACTCAGCAGCCTGTTCATCTTGGCTAGCATGGCTGGCTGAGATTCGCTGGCTTCTCGACAACACTGCAGTGCAGTTTTACACCTGGTCACTGCATTTCTCCCGCTTCTGTTAAAATCCCACTTTGCTTCTCTTACAACTCAAATAATGCCAGTATATCCCATTGCTTAAACGTCTTTGCTGGCCTTTCAACTGTAAAGGACTGGAATAAACAGGCTCTCCTGGCAAGAAATCCATAAACATTGATTTTATCCTTCATCTTAAATCCTGAGGTAGCGAATTCCAGCAGGTCACCGCTTCATTTCACAGTTTAATAGGTTTTAGTGTCTTTTTGAAATGCTTGTCTTTGAGTCCGACTAAGTTGAACATTTAGCATCGCACTGAGGAATACAACTGGTGTCAAAGAAATCAGTCATCGTGCTATCAGAAGGTTATGTTAGCATGTCTGTACACAGGGATGGAGTGGGACTTGTTTTCAGCCTAGGACTCTCACACCAGTGGCGGCATAGTGGCGTGGTGGTTAGCACTGTTGCCTTGTACCGCCAAGCCTGGGGTTTGATTCCCCCCCTTGGGTCTGTATGTGGAGCTTGCATGTTCTCCCTGTGCTTGATGGGTTTCCTCCCACACTCTGAAGACATGCAGCTTAAGTTGATAGGTGTCTCTAAAGAGCCTGCAGTGTGTGTGTCCTGTGGTGGGTTGGTGCCCCACCCTGGGTATCCCCTGCCCTATGTGTCCTGGGATGGGCTCCAGGTTTCCTGTGACCCTTAACAGGATGAAGCTGTACAGAAGATGACTGGCTCTCATCCCACAGACTGGCCCCCATATTCTGATGAATGCAATTATTTTCAATTTATGTAATTTCATTTAAAATTTTATCTTTAAACACAAAGGGACAATAAATAAATGGAATTTAAGTAAAAACGTAAACTACAGAGTAATCTGAATAGAGACATTGTCCATTTAAACATTTTTAGGGTAGGTTGTCATATCCCAGCTGGCCAGCCCTAAATTATTAAATAGTGTCTAAGTCGCGCACTGGTGTCTGCAGCCTTGGTAATAACTGCATCGTTATCAGCCCATAGGAATCTCTTTTTCAGAGCACATAAGTAGGAAGGCCTCTGATTGCTCCTGGGTTAATGTGCTTTGTCATGGAACCACCCTGCCTACTGATTCAGATCACAATATCAAATCAAATCAAATCAAAAATCAAATCAACCTTAATTTGTATAGCACCCAACAGCAACTATCGAACTAGAATCAAACATAGGTGCTGAGCAAAGAATAAAACCAGTAATACAACATAAAAACATCACACAAGTTGACACAACAGATTTAAGAGTTAAAGAAAGAAAATCTGTCATGACCCTCTGCTGGGCACCAAAAGCTTGAGTGAATAAATAAGTTTTCATCCTAGCTTTAAAAAGAGAGAACTCATTTACAGCACGGAGATCGAGAGGTAAGGAGTTCCATAGTTTGGGTGTGGCCACAGCAAACACATGGTCGTCCCAGGATTTGTATCTTGGCCTCAAAACTCCCAACAAACAGTGCTCAGATGACCTGAGAGAGTGGCCAGAACTGCACTTGTGTACAAAATATAATATGAACGTGTGCAATAATAATAATATGAACTGGACCATCCTGCTACTGCCAATGTGATCCTGCTCTCCATTATCTCACCATAGTATTATGAATATACAGTTAGTTCCTCCCTGTTGTCAATGTACTTGATTTGTAATGCTGTTGAAGCAGTAGTTTCTCCTCAGACCAAACGTAAACAGGCAGAGAGAAAAAGAACTGTGTTTCTGTTTATATGGCTTTGGAAGAAGTCGATATAAACTGGGGACAGATGGTGGCATAATCTCTCGATTTCTTGTTGTGTTAATACATTGTATCTCTCACTGCTTCAGGTGGCTCAGATTATCTCTTCTACACAGCCCTGACAGTGGTAAAGCCATTGGTCAAATATTGAAATTCCAGTAGAGCAACATGAAATTCTTTACAAAATACAAAATATTTAGAAAGGGAACTCATACTAAAAGTAGAAAGTCTTGAAACTAGAAATCTTGAGAAACATATCTTCCAAACAAGCTTACTCCTGGTGTAACTTCTTTCTTTTAAGCTATACATATGTGTGTGTCTTGTGAAAATCTGTGTCAGTATATAGTCTGAAAAAAATGTTTTAGAATGTGCTGAAGTGTGGTTTCTGTGGTGTAGGTAAATTAATTACATCGAAGTGAAAGTCAGCAGACAGGCTTGAAATGGTGTGGATTTCTTGCACCATCCACTATACCTCCCGTCCCAGGCAGCAAGTTCTCCACCCAAGCCTGTGCAGGACAGAGAAGAGCTAAGAGCAGTCAGAGGGTGCAAATGAGTGCCACCTATACCAGAGTCAGCCCTGACATCACAAGTGGCATGACATTCAGACACCTGTAAGTGTGCTTGCCTCCCAGGGCACAGGCTCCTAAATGACGGACGCACCGGTGTGTCAAGTATATCAACTGACTCCTCCTCACGAGTGAGTCAGTGAAAAAGGAGCTGCTTGAACTGGCTGCACGTCTGAGACAAACGACCAGGTCATATGACTGCCAGTGCCACAGAAGATTCAGGTGTCTGAGGGACACACAGAATAGCCCTTTGGAGTCACAGGACTGCCAGTGCCACAGAAGATTCAGGTGTCTGAGGGACACACAGAATAGCCCTTTGGAGTCACAGGACTGCCAGGGCCACAGAAGATTCAGGTGTCTGAGGGACACACAGAATAGCCCTTTGAAAAAGAGCCTTATTTGTACCTCTTTAGAACGCTGTATAGATCATGCTACCATTTCAGCACCACTGATAGCCTTGCTGGGTGTGCACAACAAAGGCATTGAGAAACACTGCAATCAGCACAGGGGTAATGTCAACATGCAGCTAGCAAGCAGACTCAATCCATTTTACTATTGTTAGAGTTAGTATATGTGTGAGTGTGAAAGACTATCATTACAAAGAGTGCTATGTACATTTCAGCACCATTGTCTTTTTGTTGTTTTTCATCATATAGTTTAAAGATTTTTCTTGTTCTCCAAAACAATGAAATCACGTGTAAATATCTCATAAAACACCCTTCAGAGATCTTTGTAATACTTAGCATCCGGAAATACAGATTATGATAAATGAAACATTTTCCCTCTACACCTAAGCTCCTTTACAATGTCTCCTGAAATGTGTAAGATAAAAGGCAGGTGCATTCTGACACAGTGCAAATGAACAGAGAGAGTGCGTGACTCAGCCATTGATGTGTAATGCTTCAAATAATGGTACATGCTGTCCGACAAATTGATGACAGCTGGCTGACGTATCGATGAATGACGCCTGACGTGTTATCAGGAACGGGCCAGAGCCAGACAATCTGGGCACATTTCTGGGATGGATTATGAGCACAAATGAGTAAAGATGCAGAACACATTGGCTACCAAGCATCAGTGTGGACTGTGCACAGTATGTACATCCTGCAGTACTGCTGCTCATTAAACAGAGAAGCAGCTCCTATTCTCAGCAGGGATTCCTCTCCTCCTTGTCTTATATGGTCTAATTGCTGAAACGTAAAATGACAGCAGGGCTTAAACCTTTTTGCACAATTTTTAATTGTGCGAACCGTGTTCTGTAATAATTTACCCTTCAGTCTTCCTAGATGATGATTAAAAGATTGAATCAGTTTTTTTGTCTCACTGATTTTTTTTTTGCCATACTCATATAAGGAAAGGTTTGATTGGCTCATAATTCACTTTCTTATTCATAAATATGGGTGGGTGTCTTTGCATTAGTAGCAAACAGATAGTACAAAAAGTAGCAAACAGATTGTACAAATAGTACAAGAATGGAATGATAAACACAAAAAAAACGATCTGGCTGAATGCATGTGTAAGACATATCTGGGCTCACCACTAAAACTCAGGAGATGGCATGGAGATGGCATCTACGTATAATGAAAACAAATAACTAGGAAAAAATGGGCAAGCAAAGCAACGAGGTTGACTCTGCCAGGGCTCGAACCTAAGCAGCTACAGCCTGCTCAGTGTCACCAGATAAGAGGATCTGAGCAAAGACCCATGTCTCCCAATTGGGAACTAACTGAACTGTTGTCCTGACAACGGAGGGTTACTACTACAGAGGACTTATCTCAACTTTTGTGGCAAAAACAAGGAGGGAGATTCATGAGTTACACAGGTTCTTTTCTCCACAGAGAGACAGTGACCATACCACCTCCTTCATTCTCTACATTCACAGCTCACGTTTATGTGGGGGGAGGGGGGTGTCTACTCTAACCTACTCAAATACTTAGCTTTTTCAGTCAATGCTTGGAGTTCTCCTAAAGCTCATTAGCAGAATGTTGTCTATGAACAAGATATCATAACAATCTCCATTGGCAGGGCAGGAAAAAACATTTTCAAGCGCTGAAGTTGGTTTGTGTATATTTATGTACCTAGGATTCCTTTAAGAGCTAACTCAGTGTCTCAAGATTTGTGCAACTGACAATCAGAAACTTGCAACCCTGCAAGTGTGTACCGGCACTGACAAACATCAACCAAAAGCAACAACTGGATGCAAATCACCACTTTCAAAAGTTCTGGCAGTATGATTTTTCAGTATGAAAAAGTAAGATTTTTTTAAGCAATACAGAGTTTCTTTGCGGGTAGAATAACATCATCCTTCACTCCTGTTTCTGAACAGCAGCTGTAATGTAGAGGTAACGACTGCTACTGGTCATGAATGTTTAATCAATGTAATACACTAGCGGTTCTGTAAACATGTCAGAACTCAGCCACAGTTTACACCCTATTCCCCGGTTGGCTAGATTACTTTTCAAATTCTTTCATTCCATGCCTGACTGAGAGATGGATTTAGTTTGTTTTTCCTTGAACACAAAAAGCAGTGATTGTATACAAAATGGAGAACTTCATCCATGTATGAAAACCTCATTGCTTTTGCATAAGCACCACATGGTTTTTCTTTGCGTAAAAGTTTTTTTTTCCTGGTCTTCATTTCCAGGATTATTAGCATGGTTACATGTGACCTTTCTCTGCCCCTGTAGATGTGGCAGTGTGACGTGTGGGGTAATATGGACTATTCCTGAAAGCCAGGCAGACGTGGTTCGTCTTGGCGCGATTCCCGTTGTCTTGTTCTGCAGCAGCAGGATTTTTAGCAACATGTTCCATTTCTGCAGTAGAACCGAAAGCTTAAATCGAGCAAACCAGAGACATCTTCCACATTGCTCCTCATTTCCTGTGTGCGCGCTGACAACCTTCATGCGGGTGCTGAGCAGAATCAAGGTAGGGGTTAGAGTAGCTCGGTGTCTGGGCCAGTACGCTTCGGCTGGCAGCAGGGAAGACAGTTAGGATTAATCTCAGGTTCATAACTGTTCCGCTCTTCATTAGCACAAAATGAGAAGATTCTGACAAATGGTTTCCATGTATGTGCTTATCGCTGCCTTCTCAGGGCTGATTTGGAACTGGGCTCATCTTGTTCCTTTCAGCCTCCATTAGAATAAAGCTGTAATCTTTTGCCAGAAAGTATAAAAAATACTATCCCCACGGGGAAATCCATGCATGCGGTGACACGCTGTTTGCTGTAAAACCTGAAAATGGCTGGGCTAGATGCGTAGATGCGGAAGCCTGAATGGATCATGCTGAGAGGTGTGGGTGATGCATTACTGTGATGTGCACACAGGCCCCTGCACTCA
This sequence comes from Chitala chitala, assembly GCA_025773905.1. NCBI lineage: Eukaryota > Metazoa > Chordata > Actinopteri > Osteoglossiformes > Notopteridae > Chitala > Chitala chitala. The sequence continues at coordinate 14,714 of JABJVR010048286.1, forward strand.
GCTCGCTTAGCCGAAGCAGCTAAGGGTGGCCCAAGGCAGTCATACACATCAGCACAACAGCGCTGCTTCACCTGCCTCCACCTGCCTCCACCTGGGCACGTGGTATTAGAGCACCATCACCTGTATGACTTATTGCGCTGAACATACAAATTACAGCAGTCATCACCTTTGCAGGTCTATTTACCGTTAAATGATTGTGTGTTAACTGAGTTTGTGGTAGAAATGGGCGGGTTTTAAAATTATCCATTAATATGCTGGCAAAGAAATTCCCCTTTTGGCCTCAGAGGTGGCAGTGTTTGCGGTAACTGGTCACGCTGCCACCTTTGCTTATTTTTGCCCTTCAACCTCTCCAGGCTAATTTCACTACCTCTTGTGTCTGCTCTTCTGGAGGTGAATGAATGTCCGTCTCTTGCCCATGTCAATCTAGGGACAACATGTCTTTAGCTTTCGGGGTCCAAGCAGACGGGCTCTGTAAGGTTCCCACTGAACGATGGTACAATTGAAGGTGGACAAAGCATCATACAGGTGCCACTTGGGGAACTCAGAGTGCAAGCACCCCCAACCTCTAACCACCTCCTAAATCCAAGAAGCTCACCATATAGGCTGTATAGTCATTTGACGTTTTCCTCGGTGAGACCTTAATCCATCAGAGCTGCCACATTGTAATGGATCGTTTCACCAATAGCACATTCTAAAAGGGTACCACATGTCCACATGATCACACACTACACTCTTAAACCAGATATTTTTTTTCCCTTGACTGTTCAGCAGGAGAACACATTAGGTCCTAAGACACTGTGCAGCAGGATTTTGTAAAGGAGAAAAAAACCTATCCTTGTCTTAAGTTGTTATGTGTTCAAGCTACTGTTTCAAAGTCTGGCCTCATAGGCATTCTGAAAAGCACAATGACCCTACCATAACTCAGAAGAGAACAGTCAGCTTGAATAAAAAAAAAAATGAAGGAATGCCATGAACTGAGCATGGCATGTTTGATATTACATATGCGGATCAAGTTAAATGTATGTGCATAATGAAAACACTATGGAAACCTTATTATTACTCAGTGAAGGCATGACTTTGCTTAGATGCCTCAGTTGGGATTGTAGTGACAGTAATCACAGACTACCATGCAGCAAAATGAGTTCTTGCTGTACATAAACCTATAAAGTCATTAGGCTACTGATACAATGTTCTAGATGATCACTCTTTTCTAGAACGATCCTTCTAGTCTGCAACTTAAAGGTCTTTGGCTGTCAAATGCTAATTTCTTCAAAGGTGCTATTTGTGAAGAATCCCCTGCTACACTGAACTGTAAAGTGATCAGGACTTGAGTGCCACTCTGAAGACATGGCCCAGTGGTTTTTCCAGAGTCTCACAGATGCTGACCAGTCAGATGGCTGAACTGACCATTTTGTTGAACTGTTGCTCGTAACTGTAAACGGGCAGCTGGAGTGATGTGGTGTTGTAAACATGTTCTTTGGAACAGGAACTCATGCAACTCCAAGTCAGTGCTTGGCTTTAAGGAAAACTAATAAATTTATTCGGGTAATTAGTGTAACACTTGGCAGACAGTGTAACAGGGGAACATACTAATTATACAGCTGAAAGAAAGAGTTACACTTACTAGGGAAATCTGGAGTGACAAAGTATTCTTCAGCGTTCAGCGTCTTTACACACACACACACGCACACACACACACACACACACACACACACACACACATACTTAAAACGTTCTCAGAGACTGTGAAATATGGCTCTGAAGCTACTGAAAAAAAAACATCTCATAAAAAAGTTTATAATTGAAAGTGTGTTGTGAAGCCACACTGCCATCTAGAGGCAACAACACCTATTTTTAAAAAGTCTGAGTTAGTTCTATCCTTAAAACACTTTTTCCAATTGACTTCCACCCCCTATCACCACCTCTTTCCACAGACATATTAATGAAGACTCTTTGAAGTAACTTTTTAATGCCTGCTTTTACTACCAGTGTGGTTCAGTGTGACCTTATAAAGTCTTCGTTAATTTGTGTGCGTGGCACGTCTGTCCCTCATTCTGGTCACAGACATCAAGGGATGTGTTGTGCATTACAACAGCTGTAGAGTGGGCTTGCTCTGTCTCAACACTTCATGCTTCTGTTTCCCTGTGTCTAAACAGACACCCTCCCAGGACTCTGTAATGACTGTCCAAGTGTCCACTGCCACTGGATCAAAAGAAAGAGCCATTGAGTGACATTTTCAAACTGCAATGGTGTCTGATTGACACACTCTTTATGAAAGATATTTCTGCTTTGCCCATTAATTAATAGCCCGAATATGTACAAGAAGAACACCAGATCTGGTGGGAAAACATTGCAAATCCCTTAATCCATGTGTGGTTAAATTTTTATTATTCATTACTTTGGTAGAGAAAGTATTTCTGAAGTGGGAGGGGCCAATTTAGTAAGGTCTCTGTGTACCACCCCTTGATATTTTTAACCAGGTGTAACAAAGATGCACAAACACTCGATTCCTCTGTGCAGAGTGGTGTTTATTGGACCAAGGCAACAAAGTTTGGTGGGGGGAAGGCAAGGTCGAAATCCAAGGGGCAGGCGGTGGTCTAGGATCCCAGTAGTCAAGCTGAGACGAGGACCGGGACGGAGGACACGAGAAGGACAGGGTTCGGGCAGGATCGGGAACGGAACCGAACAGAACTGAACCGAACCGAACCACAGGGAGAGAAGCACACGAGACCGGTTAGTTTACAATCGCTCAGTAATGGCATGGAGGCTCAATACTTCACAACAGGCTGTTTGTGTGGTGGTGTATTTGACTGTTTGCTCTTAATGAGTCACGTCTGGTCATTACTGATTGTGGGGCGTGACACCAGGTAAATGTTACTTTTTGTGTTTTGTTACTTTTTATCAGACAGTTTGGAAGTCTGGTAAATATGAAAATATACAATAAGAGCAAAACTTATTCTGAATGTCGTGTCATGATCCCCACCCCCCACACCTTCATGGTTCCTTCACCTGTTATTCTCCAGTAGATTCATGACACCTGTTTTCCTGGAATTTTTAACTTGGTTGGCTTTCATTTCTTCTGGCTAATTTTTATTTAAATTAATTCAGTTCGATACAACTACTCTGAATAGGCTTTGCATGTTGTTCCACCCTGACAAATAATCGGCTTGTAAAAACACAAGAAAATGCTGTGGCACAGCAGACTCCCTTCCTGACTAGCTGCTTACAACAGACTTTTCATGTGGAGCATTTTGTGAAGGCATCAGGAGGAGGAAATGACATTTTCTACGGCAAGGCGAGCTTACCGGTAACTGTGAGTGAAGCTGTCCATGTGTCGTGCGGCCCCAGTCGCAGACGTGCAGCCAGCTGTGTGGGCTCGGCACACACGGACCCAGCTACACAAACACAGATTAATCTCGAGTGGAGGGGATCACCGCTGTGGTGTGAGGCACACCTGCCCCAACCTGCCAGCCTTCCACTGCTGTGACTGCTAGATCAGCCGCTGGTACGATATGTTACACCGATCTGGAAACCAGAGTTCGACATCATCTCAAAAGCCACTTGTAACACACATGGGTGACATGTTGAGCTTTTTAAATATGACCCTGGGTAAGATTCCTTAGAAGCAGTCAAGCAAAAAGGATATTAGCCTACAAGTGCAAATGACATTGAAGTGATGGTTATGTCATTATAAAAAAGAATTGCCTTAACTCTCTTGTGGTTTGTGATTCACCATTTTAACTCCCTCATGTAATTCTAATTAATTATCTAGGCAGATTACAATCTTAACTACACATCAGGAATTCATGAAACACTTGAATCTACACCCAAAACCCACACCCCAGCCCCACCCCCCCACTTCTGTTGCACGTAATTTCCTAACTAATCTGCTAATCTGAAAAAAGCAGGTACAACCCAAATCAGCTGTTGAGTGAGAACACCCTAGGGTCCTTCCACTGCTGACCTCCACCCGTCCTCTAAAGGTATGAGCTGTAAGGGTGTTCTTCCACAGGTCCTGCTGGAGCCACACTATCAGCCTGAGATTTTTCTTTAGCCTCCACCACAAACTGTACTTCAGTCATGAGAGACAAGGTTAACACCTCAATGATACAGTTGCCCACCTAGAATCTGAGTATATGATCATCACATTTCAGTAGGCAGAAGTCTTCTATCCCAGTGCTTTTGATTGCGGTATACAGAGTATTTTATGAAAATAACACTGTGGAAATCTGTGTTGGCCTCTGTTGAGAAGTGTTGTTTTTGACCATCAGGCTAAAGCCACTATTCTCCCATTAGGGCATCACAAATTGGGGTGGAGATGGAGCCAAGTTGGAGATGGAATATCATGAACACTTGACCCCATACTGAAACTGTTACAGTTTGCAATGGTTCTTGATTGACCCAGGAGGACCCAGTACTCTATAGCTGGCCAAATAGAGTATGAAAGCCTGCTGGCCTGTGTGTTAAGTACTGAGTATCTGTTCTGTTTTGCTTGATTCAGCTCAGCCTTGACATACATCAGCAACTATAACATTATGACCACCTGCCTAATATTGAGTTAAAGTACCCCTTTTGCTGCCAAAATAGCCCTGACCCATCAAGGCATGGACTCCATTAGACCTCTAAAGGTATGCTGTTGTATGTGACACCAAGCCATCAACAAGAGATCCTTTAAGTTCTGTAAATTGAGAGGTGGGGCCCCCATGGATTGGACTTGTGTTCCAGCACATCCCACAGAAGCTTGATTGGACTGAGATCTCGAGAATCTTGAGGCCAAGTCAACCCATCAAACTCATTGTTGTGATCCACTCTTGAACCATTTTTGCCGTGTGGTAGGGCGCATTATGCTGCTGAAAGAGGCCATTGCCACAAGGGAATACCATTTCCATAAAGGGGTGTAATCGGTCAGCGACAATGATTAGGCAGGTGGTACGTGTCAAAGTAAGATCCACATGAATAGCAGGACCCAAGGTTTCCCAGCAGAACACTGCCCAAAGCATCACACTGCCTCTGCCAGCTTGCCTTCTTCCCATAGTGCATCCTGGTGCCATTTCTTCCACAGGTAAGCAATGCAAAAGCACCCGGCCATCCACATGATGTAAAAGAAAATATGACTTATCAGATCCGGCCACCTTCTTCCATTGCTCCATGGTCCAGTTCTGATACTTACGTACCCTTGTAGGCATTATTGGCAGTGGACACGGGTCACCATGGGCACCCTGACCAGTCTGCAGCTACGTAGCCCCATACACAACAAACTGTGATGCACCGTGTGTTCTGACACCTTTCTATCAGAACCAGAGTTAACTTTTGAGCTACAGTAGCTCTTCTATTGGATCAGGCAACATGGGCCAGCCTTCGTTTGCCATGTGCATCAATGAGCCTTGGCCACATATGACCCTGTTGCCGGTTCACTGGTTTTCCTTCCATGGACCCCTTTTGATAGGTCTTGGCCACTGTAGATTGGGAACATCAAACAAAATGTTCATTTGCTGGTTAATCTGTTATAGAAACACTGTTTGTCTAGGTTTATTAGTGTAAAATCTCTTTCCTGAAGCTTTTCATTAAGAACACAACTTGTTTTATGTTTGCTATGCGTTTGTCTTGTGGTCATGTGCTTTCTTTGCCATGCAAAGGTATATCTGGGGTGGCTTTTATTATTATTATTATTATTATTATTAATATTATTAACGCAGATAATGTACATGACATTGAAATAGCTGACATAAATGGCCTTTGCTGTCACAACACTTCAAACTAAATACAAGTACTAACAACGAACCAACAACCATCTGAAGCACAGTGAAACTTCAATGGAGACGAAAGCAGGAAACACCCGAAAGCAAAACTAAAATGCGTGAGGATGGGGTGGAGTGTCCAGCAAGGTAACGAACAAACACTTTGGGAGGCAGTGCCTGCAGCACACGGTGCTGTCCACTCACATGCACACTGGTGATACAGTGGGAGTAGAAGGTATGGACATGTGGCTCCTCTGGCACACACCATGGCATACACTATCTTTGGCAGAGTGGACTGCTGAATGCCAGATGACTTCAATCCTGCTCAAGAGCTGTACTTTGGGGACAGGGCAGCGTGACTGGTAAGTCACGGTGCCTTGTCCCCAACAGATCAACCTTCTAAAGAGCTTCACTATGCATTGGACTCTTTCTGCTTATAGCTGCTGTGTCCTGTTAATCAGGGTCTCTTTGAGAGGCTGAAAGAGCCATGTACTGACGCACAAACAGTGCTAGTTTTTATAGCTGCACTCAGAAGAAGGCAGAAGCTGACCAGTCTCACAAAAGTGGAATGTGTAGCCCGGCATAATCAAGATCAGTCACAAAGCCTTTTCTCTAAGCTCTGTGTGAGCATGTCATGAGACTGAACGTAGCGCAACAGCTGTCAGTAAACATGATTTTTACTATACAGGTTGGTACATTTACATTTACATTTTATTCATTTAGCAGACGCCTTTGTCCAAAGCGACTTACAATGAATAATAGTGCATGTGCATGTCACAAACAACGTCCAACAGTATTAGAGAATCTAACTAACAGTAAGTGCTGTCCTATCATGAAAGTGCACACGATTAAGTCTGGCGATTGTCACGTCATTCAAGTAAAGCATAAACAAACATAGTTTCTCAAATAGAGAAACATTTACAAGCAAACAGCCAATTCCATTGCCACAAATAAGTGAATGAAAGTATAAATGCAAAGATTTCATGTTTTAAGTCCTAAAGTGTTCCCTGAAGAGATGTGTCTTCAGTTGCTTGCGGAATGTGGATAGCGATGATGAAGTCCTCAAAGCAAGCGGAAGTTTGTTCCACCATATACTCATCAGAGAAGAGAAGAGCTGAGGTTACCAGGCAGACCGACATTTAGGTTGGTACGTTTTATTATATAGGTTGGTATGTTTAGGCCTGCCCTGTGCATTATTTATACAGAGCAGTATTTTTGCACTCTTTGGCACAGACATTGCTGAGTACTCAGGTTTAGAGACCTCTGTAGCTTCCAGGTTGTCAGCTTTGTGGGCAGTTAGTTCTGCATGTATCTTCAGCACAGGTGCACCACATTGCCAGACAGGTGGCCGAACCTGTCAAAAATGTTTCCGATCAGGTGACCCTCACCAGGTGTCCAGATCACATGATCTTTTCCACCTGCATATTTCAGATGCACATTGTTTTCCAGATTCCAGCATGCATGAATAAAACTGGTTTGAGTTAGGATGCTGGCTGAGAACGCCAGTCTGGCTGACATGTTTCTGCAACAATGCAGGTTGTTTTACAGATGTGTGTCATTTTTTGCTATCTGCATCTGATGTAAAACCTGGGACTTTGGGTGCTTCTTATTCGTCTGTACGGCCTGCTAACACAAAGTGTCTGACACAAAGAGAAAGTGAGCAAGCGAGTGAACAAGAGAGAGACGCTAACCAAAACACAATCCACTGGGTACAGTATTGCCCTGAACATTCTGTCTTTAGGTGCTTTTATGTTTGAGGTTGGGTGATACTAAAGAGAGCCAGGGATTGTTGACCATTACCGAATTTTCTGCACATGCTAATTTCCTGGGTAACATACAAGTGTTTTTTGCCTCACTGATAAAATTTGAGCCCATATAAATCCTGAATAGGCCTGTTCTTCGGTTGTATTACTTTCCTTTTTCATGATTTTAGGTGTCTAAAACTGCCCCATGTGTTTGGACATCAAATAAGAACTCCTTTCTTTGTTGTTTTACGTGATGCTGTCCAACTCACCTCAACTCACCCATAGTGCTTAACTTGTATTCACATATTTTTGTGGTTTTATCTACCTATTTTATAAGTATTTTCTTTCTGAGATGCATGCTAATCTAAAATGCCTATACATATACGCAGATGAATACCTTAAACAAGTAACTTCATGCTAAAGAAAACTTGACACCAAAATTGATCAATCTTTCAAAACAACACACGAAACAAAAACATTTTCTAACTGGAAGTGTCAATAAAATGTAGTAATTTTAGCACTGTAGGATTAACACTGTGAAGTGCTATGTCTGTCAGAAAAAAAAAGTCTTTTAGGGGGAATAATGGATTTATTTGTACACATACAGGTATATAATATGAGATATCTGCTTTGTGTTTTTGCTTGTTAAATAATGTGACAGAGGGATTCTCCCTATCTTCTGAGCTTCCAAACTAAAGCGATCTCTACACACATTTTGTACATCACACCCTCCCTCCACTTACACTGCTGTGAACATCTCACAGACCAGGACGGTTATTTCAGAGACTGCAATGACAATGCATGCAACCGCTGTGTTCCTCTAGTGAAAGGTTCACAAACCCAGAAACTTCCTCATGGATGTCTTGAAGATGAAGGCAGAAAGTATGGTTAGGGTGTCATGCTTTTGACACATTAAACAAGGAAACTTGTGTCTCCTGTGTCATGCGTCAGCACTGCCCATTTGACTAGGAACATCCTACATACTGTCTGCTCCCCCAGGGGTTTGCGAAACTCTGGGTTACATCCCTGAACCCAGCCAAGATGCAGTCTTTACAAAAATGCACCATCTTATATTGTGTTAAACTACACTGCTTATTTTCTACATCAAGTCTTTGCTGCCTAATTAATAACATTCCATTAGATATTTTAAGTATTTTATGTTTATTCAGACACAGTTATTATGAAGTACATGACATGTAATAATACAATTTCAATTTATATAGATGTAAACATTCTTCAAATGTTATTTTCATATGAATACAATCCAGCATAATTAATAAATGTTAAATGCTACTAACAAAATCAAATGGAAAAGTGTTAACGACAATCACTTAACAAGGACTGAATGGAAAGAAAAAACATTCAACAAATAAAAATTACCCATAGCAGCATACCTTTCACTGCACAACTTACAATACAGTATATCTGTATTATATTTCCCTTCAGGAAGAGGTCTGTTTCCTGGTTTATGTACTGTCATCTGACCAGTCAGAGGTTAATTAGTAGGATGACTGAGTTCTGGTTGTAGCTTCCGCTTGGGCTGCCACAAAGTTATAGCTATTTTTGTAAATTTTTCAATACGGTAAATTATGGGAACACACAAGGTGAATTGGTTGTACCCATTGTCTCGTATGTAACCCCGTGGATTTGCTCAGTAACAATGACATTTCTGAAGAATAGTCATGATTGCTTACAGTAAGCAACACGGAGGAATGCTGGTGTCTTGAACAACTTCTAAACTTCCATGACCTTTTTTGGCTGATAGTAAACCAGGTGAGAAAGCATAAAGTGGAGATGTGTCTAGTCTCAAAACATTGAGACTGAATTGAATACAAGCTGTGCCAAAATTCTTGCCAGATAAAAATCTTTATATTTCTTTTTTCTTAAAAATTTTAATAACCCTATAATATGACCATCCATCCATCCATCCATTTTCTATACTGCCTTATCCAATTTAGGGTCACGGGAATAATATGACCAAATGCTACTGATTTTTAAAACTTTACTTAATGGTAGCGGTGTGTATGAGCTGTGCAAAATTTAATGATTTTTCTCTGTCTTCTGTAATGACAGGTTAAATAAGAATTAAATACCCAAAAAGTACAGGTATTACAAGCACACAAAGTGCCAGTAATATCAGTCACCTCTTTTCAATATAGCTTCCTTTGTAAAATGACTGTTAAAAAAGAACATTTATTATATACTTTCATATCTAGAGTTGTTGGCTATGTAATATTTGTCATTGATTGTGTTCCGGCAGCAGAAGTGTGTGTCATTTACCAAGGGAGGGACAAATTGGCAGGGGTATGTCTGCTATTGGCATTGTCCTGTCAGTCAACTCATGCCAAGAGTCAAAGTTGCATAGCTACTGTGCACAGCACTCAAGTCTCATGCATTCCATCTGTTTGCAAAACAGAATAAAATTGTCTGAGGTACAACAGCTGAGAGAACAGCATTTTAACTATATCAAGTTAAACTATATGGATGATCATACATCCATCCATTATCTTAACCGCTTATTCCTGGTGAGGGTCGTGGGGAAACCTGGAGCCCATAGGACGCAGGGCGCCAACCCACCACAGGGCACACACACACTACAGGCAATTTGGACACACCAATCAACCTGTCTTTGGACTGTGGGAGGAAACCGGAGCACCCGGAGAAAACCCACCAAGCACAGGGAGAACATGCAAACTCCACG
>JABJVR010048287.1:0-24897 GCA_025773905.1 Chitala chitala
CCGCCCCCGCCCCCCCCCCCCCCCCCCCCCCCCCCCCCCCCCCCCCCCCCCCCCGCCCCCCCCCCCCCCTATTTCGTGAGTGTGGGCCAGGGTGTCCAAGCCAAGGCACAAGGTGAGAAGATCTGTGATGGGACTTTCCATGCTATGTGTGAAGGTCACAGTGTCTCCTTGCCTGCATACATCCCCACCCTGTCTCTGTGAGTATCCTGTGGAGTAGCCGTTACAGGTATCTTCCTTCATGTGCAGTGCCTGTTACAGCTCTTACGGGTCAGGCTTTCTGGCTCCACACTTCGTCCAGTCAAGAGAGACGTTGTGTCAAGCCCACACTATCTGCAGCCCAATGGAATGGTGGAGCAAACAGCGCAAACCTTGAAGCACCTGTATACATACCGCTGTCTTAACTTAGTTCATCTTTTTTTAATGATCAAGCATGTTTTATTAATGTTTTGACAGTAACAGGTAAATAGCTAAAAGCATTAATTGTGTATCTTGATGCTATAATGTTGGATTCAGGGGTTTAGCAGCTAATTGTATGTTTGTACTTGTTTAGTCCAGATGTCCTATTCCTTATTGCATTACAAAAAGACATTGTAGTACTCTGTGACAGTCCCACAGACAGCACAGGCCATCCTGACCCTGTGCTCTTGTTCTGGAAGGAGGATCTGCCTTAAAGATGGGCTTTAGTGTTGTGGGGGGAAACTGAGAGGGCCAGATGACTGTCTGTACTCCAGATCCACACTGCCACTCCAGCCAAGGCAGTGTAATACTAACCCCTTTGTGGATGTCTCGCATGTGAAAGAGACAGGCTGGGGGATGTTACACTAACCCCTCTGTGGATGTCTCACATGTGAAAGAGACAGGCTGGGGGATGTTACGTGTTATGTGATGTTATGTGAAAGAAATAGGCAAGTGGAGTATGCTAACCCCTCTGTGGATGTGTGACCTGTGAAACAGGCTGGGTGGAGTCATGCTAAGCTCTTTATGGATGCCTCATTTGTGACAGAGACAGGTTGGGTGGGCTTTAATTAGCCCCATCTGTAAACACAGTCCAGAATGCCATGACAGCTGCTCATACCCATTGCACTGTGTTTGATGCCTATATCTCTGGGCAGGATGTTACACCGTGCTTATGTGCAGATACCTGCTTTCATGTTCCTACACAAAGCCAGGGCGGAGCTGTGGCTTTTGGGCCATACAGACTGTTAGCCTGAAATTAATCAGGCATTTACCTGCCGAACCTGACAGGGTACATGTGGAATTAATGAGGCTGATCTAGCGCCGACATTTTAATTTTGGCTGCGTGAGTGTATGTCTGCATCATTCAGTTGTGGTTTCCATATTTTTAGCAAACAGCAGAACAAGATTATGCAGTCTGTGAGAGGCACTAGACAGACACGAGATCATTGGTTAAATCTAAGTGCTCCTAACTTAAGGGTTGCCAGTTTGACCCCCAGGGGAGAAAATATAAGCAGTCCCAAAGTACTAACAGTGAGTCCTTCTCGCAAAACATTAGGGCAGGTCAATGAATAAAGACAGTGAAGAGCTTTGGCTACAAGTGGCAGCTCAGAAGGTAAGATGCTTACTAGCTTCAAACTACCTTTTTAACAAAATCTGAAACAAGTGTGAGTGTTGTGACAATGTAAGAAAATAAAACCTAATTTCTACACACAAATTCCCCAAAAAATCTCACTCCGGCTCCTGCACCATGATCTGCGTCTCCCCTGAAATGGCAGTTCTCTGGGATGCAGGGATGTTGAAGTGTACTAATTTATATCATTAACAATTTAATTTAATTACCTTTAAACCAAAGGATTCACATACATGATAGTTATTCTCTCTGAACACAGTTTGTTCGGTGACGGGGCTTGTTTAAGACTGTGCTACGTGTCATTCGTTTCATTTGTTTCAGTTGTACTCCATTGTTAAATTCCAGACATTTCTGGGCAAGAGACATTGGGGTATTTACAGCACTTGGTCCAACTGATGCCGTACGCATTATAAATCATTTCTATAAATAGCCACTCTCATTAATATTCATGAGGTGACGTGGTATGTGGGGTTTTTTCCGCAGGCCCCTGCCAGCGTGTGAGTTGTCCATCAAAACATGCTCCGAGTCAGGTGGCTCCCTCTTTATCCTCCCGGTGTGTTTTTTTTTTTAAGCTTGTGGTTGCCATGGATACCACAAACTGGTGACGTCATTTGACCAGAGCTAAAGTCAGGACAGAAGGTAGGTCGGATTTTCTGCCCTCACTTCTGAAACAAAACAAATCTAACAAACATCTAAATGTTTGCTTCAAATAGAACAGTTTAAAATAAGCATATTTGTATCCAGGTAAAAATTCCAGCGCTGTGAACCATGTAAACATTTAAGATTACACCAGTACTGTCTAGTACAGAATAATCTGATGTCTGATTGTTTTAATTAGCAATCATATCCACTGCAGAAAGCTGTTGCACCCCAGCAACTGGCACGTTCAGAGGCTGGTGTTTCTACGGGCTCAGTGCTTTTTTGCAGGACTGGAGAAACATGCAATGAAGTGGGAGAAAATTGCAGCGGAATGTTTCCAGGAAGTGCAAGCCATATGGAGCGTGTTTAATCAGGGACCGTTAAAGCACGTGGTTCAGCTATCCTGCAGATGTACGGGCACACACTGTCCCAAAAGGACAGGTTGACCAAACGCTTCAATGGGGACCACATGCACGCAGAGCGACAGAAGAGGGACTGGCACCAATCCCTGGTTTGTGAGCAATGGATGGAGCTTCAGAGGCGAGCAGGTACCTGTGGAACAGCAGTATTAACAAATGAGTTTGGTCCAAGCTAGCCAACTCAAATAGAACAAACACCAGTACAAACCCACGAACCCACTTTTCCCACGATCCCTTCAGGTGTACAGGTGGCCCTGCGTTATGGGAGGAGTGTGGGCTGGGGACAGCTTTCCACTAAGAGGAGAGGAGGTCTTCATCACCTGCTCGTTCCTCACTCAAAGTAACGAGGCAGATCTGTAGGTGATGGCTGTTGATCTCTGTCTCATTTTTCACATTCTTGAGATGGATGGTTTACATCCATCTGTGGACTCCTGTTTTAGTGACCAGTGCAATGCATGATAAATAGTTCATGCTCTAGGCTCTAGATCCCATGCCAGAGCCTTCGTGGTCTGAATTTACACAGTCTTAAACAAGGCAACGTTACTTTGCTCAGCAGTTTGTTTAGCAGTGTACACCCCCCCAGACAGTCCATGGCTGTTCACCAAATTCAGCTCTGGCTCACAGAAAAACCCTCTCTCAGCCCCTTCTCCCAGCTCTATGCAACTTCCTGGTCTCCTTTAAGCCGACTCCTATCCACCCATAAAAACAATCTGCTGTGCAAATCATTACATTCCTGCTTCTCACTGTATTTACTAATATGTTTCATTTGGTTAATTTGCTTCTGTGATTTAAATGTGTAATTTTACTCATTGACACAGTTCTTCAAATAATCATAGTTGCACAGGTAGATATAGCATATTTAAGTTACTGACATTCAGTAAGATGGCTACGGTAATGACTACGATTTGGCTCCATGCACTTACATGTATGCCAGGAAGTTCATAAGGCTTGTTTTGGTGTCATAAAATAGGTAGAGCTCACCAAGCGCAGGAAAATAGGAAGAGCTCACCAAGCGCAGGAAAATAGGAAGAGCTCACCAAGCGCAGGAACGGAGGACACAATTATTAAAGTGTTAAAAGATTTTCCCCCTAATACTTCAGTTTTGACTTTTGGGTTTTAACATGGTACTGGAATACTTTTAACTAATGGGATCTTTTTCTCCTGTTCAGTGTAGGAGCAGCCATATCAGCATCACATTCATCATTATGTAGCACACCTGATCTTCTCAGCGATGTGCTCCAACAGAGGACAGTGTGGACAGGACAGAAAGGTGGAGGTGATCCAACAGAGGGCAGTGTGAACAGGACAGAAAGGTGGAGGTGATCCAACAGAGGGCAGTGTGGACAGGACAGAAAGGTGGAGGTGCTCCAGTAGAGGGCAGTGTGGACAGGACAGAAAGGTGGATGTGCTCCAGTAGAGGGCAGTGTGGACAGGACAGAAAGGTGGAGGTGCTCCAACAGAGGGCAGTGTGGACAGGACAGAAAGGATGGAGGCACTCCAGTAGAGGGTAGTGTAGACAGGACAGAAAGATGGAGGTGCTCCATCAGAGGGCAGTGCGGACAGGACAGAAAGGATGGAGGCACTCCAGTAGAGGGTAGTGTAGACAGGACAGAAAGGTGGAGGTGCTCCAGTAGAGGGCAGTGTAGACAGGACAGAAAAGTGGACCAGCTGGAAGTGGAAGCTGTGAGACATGACACAGCTGGGTTGTCCGCATTTAAATTTATAAATTAAACTTTGAATTTAAATTAAAAACTGAATTATTAAATTTTACCCTTACATTATTTAGTATGCGCAAAGGGACCGGTCCAGAGAAGAGGGTGCTACCTATATATTACGATGAAATGTTAATTATCTGGAGGTTTTCGGTTCTTCCCGTGAAAACGTCGTTACAGTGTGCAGGGTAGCTGGAGGGAGACCCACCACATAACGATCTGATCACTCATATTTTTAGCGAGTCCTGTCAAATGAGCATTTAATCTTCTTCCAGCATGAAACTAAATTAATAATGCAAATCCACAGTGCCGTCATCACCCACAGCTGTGTCCATGCTCGAAACTACAACCTTATAGGGTTTTCCCATCAAACACCAACGGAAAAGTCAGATAAACAAATAATGATAAATGAATAAATAATATTAATAATGCAGTAACAAAATAAAATGTTCAATACTTATATCATTTGTACATACCTTTATAAGCCCAGTTAATGAGAACCTTTTAAGTTGCCAGTATTTAAAAAATATATTAAGACAACGACTATAGTATTATAACGGACCGAGGGAACAGGATAATAATAATAATAATAATAATTATTATTATTATTATTATTATTAAGGAAATTGTCATACCACTTGTATACTAAGTAGTATGGCCAATTATATAAATAAATACATAAATCTGACGGATTTCTGGAAAACGCTTTTGCTGTGCAGTGACCGAGTGAGAAAACGCTCGAGTTATAGCGCAGGGGACGAACTGAAATGTTTACCTGTTTATTCCACTATGGACTAAAATGTGAACGAGGATCCTGCATGCGTCTCTCCATAAAAGTAATACTTTTATAAGGACTTTCTTCTGCTATTTCACTGAAGAGCGATGAATAAATTGCAAAAATGTAGTTATGATAGATAATGAAGCTAGTGACTTATTGATTCCATTCGTTGGCTGCTGCGCACTCGCTGAGACTTGTCTGCTTGAGAATGGAAGTCGTACCTGCCGTCTTCACTTGGCAGATTTCTTTGCTGTGGGCTCCGTGTTTCTATACACACTGCAGGAGGAGGTTTCCGCAGGGTTGTCTTGGACATCACGGCCTCCACAGCATCTTAGATGTTCATTTCTCTTTCAGAAGGACAGGTTACCTGTGCTAAACCAGATGGGTAAGGATTGGTATTTTTGCATACTTTTATTGTTAATGTTTGTAAACTGTCTCATGAAAGTGGGTTTCTCTTTTCATTGTTACGGACTCAATTTGAAGGGGTAAAAATAAATCGTTAGGCGTACTAGTAAGTTAAAAACACATTCACTTTTAATGAATGTCAACCTGGAAACAAATGCTGGTAAAAATGTCTTTGGACAGCACTGCTAGTAGTGTGTTATGCTCCTTGTAGAAGCCCCCAGCGTTTATGCTCTGCCCTTCTGCGTGCCATTGAGATGTTCTCTCCCAGGTTGCTTTCCTTCGCTGTTGGGCAATTGTGGGCGAGACTAAACTGTTAGGGAGCCCCACTGGCCGGCCATGTGTGGTGTGGATTAAGACCTTTGGCTGAAGGTGCCATCTTTCACTCCTTCAGGACGTGGAAAGAGACAGAACTCTGCCTAAAATCCAGCGTTCGGTTTTACACAAGCTTTTCTCTGTTGGACGTCTTCAGATTGTTGGACTTTCAGGTTAGAGGTGGAATTTTTGGGGATGCAAACT
The DNA here is from genome assembly GCA_025773905.1 of Chitala chitala. Classification (NCBI taxonomy): domain Eukaryota; kingdom Metazoa; phylum Chordata; class Actinopteri; order Osteoglossiformes; family Notopteridae; genus Chitala; species Chitala chitala. Next base: position 6,058 of record JABJVR010048287.1, read on the forward strand.
GGAGGTACACATTCAGAGGTGCCAAAATAGACAAATTCACAACCATATAACCTCCTGGCAGCACAGACCATGGACTTTCAAAGCTCGAAGCCTCGATGCCTGGCAAATGGCTTTGGTGTTTACTTCAGCCCTCCAGGATTGTGATTTCCCTCCCCTGTTACGGAAGGTCATTAAGATTGACTGGTTGGCTAAGCAGAAGGAACACTTTTAGGTCAAAGATCACACCTTCAGTGAGCCCCTCTAGTTTGTAATTAGGCAGCAGGTCACAATATGAAAGCCACGATTGAGCTGCTGCTGTCTTGGGAGTGGTAAGGAGTGTGACCATGTAAGGCACACAGAATGTGCTCCTTCCCTTTGCTTTGTTTAATGTTCAGGGATGATTTGGGCATGATTTTGAGTGGTTACTGGGCAACACCCAAGAAGAAAACACTTCTGCCTCAAACTGATAAAAATCTCCAAACATGCTGTTTTTCTGTTGTTTATATGCTGTTGTGTATTTTTTACTGAGTGAAATTTAATGCACTTTGATCTCAGGTCATTTAAATTTTGTTCTTAATTTTACAATCATTACCGAGATACATTCAGAAGTACATAGGAAACGTGACAACACAAAATGCACAGGAGAGCCTCCGTGCAGTAAACTCCAAAGGCACAGGGTGTAGCCAGTGCGTTCTGTAGCGAGACAGCGAAGGGGGCGGGGTCAGAGGCTAGCGGGTGGGGGGAGAGGCAGCAGCTCCGGCGGTTTACAAGAGCGATGGCAGGGAGTGGATCCCTGTGACATAGCAGCGTTGATGAGAGAGGGAGCGCAAAAGAGCAGAGTGAGAGAGAAGGAGAGAAAAGGAGGGCGGGATCGTGTAAACACTTCATCGGAAAGAAAGTGCACGGGCATTTTAAGCCCATCAAAGCCTGGGAGAAAATTACACAGTGACGTTTGCAGAGAAATAATCAGGAGTGGAGAGAGAGAGAGGGGGGGGAAACTGAGAGATAAAGAGGGAGGGAGAGAGGGAGGGAGGGAGAGAGCAGGGGCGAACAGAAAAGGTTTCATTAATTCACGCTGTAGGAAAAGGATGTTGCTGTTGCCATTGGAACCACTGCTGCTGCCACGGTGACTGTGATGCTGCTGTCTCTGTTTGGGAGAGGTGCTTCCGTGCCCCTGTAGGTTCGGGTGGCCCGTATTCAGACCTACTAAGGGACTCCTGCGGCAGGACGCGGTCTCTGGCGGGGCACACAGAGGTAAGACCTCTCTTCCCCTCACATCCCACTTCTTCTTCTTTAGTTGTCACAATCTGATCGATGCTGGTCCTTTGCACTGCTCTCTCCTCTCACCTGCCCTGTCATCTGCTTTGCTACCCCATGTCACCCCATGTCACTCTGTGCTACCCCATGTCATGCCATGCCACCCATGTCACTCTGTGCCACCCCATGTCATGCCATGCCACCCTATGTCACTCCACACCTCATGTGTGTTTATTTAGCTACCTGAGTCTGACACTCAAGGGTGAGACCCACTATTGCATTTTGGGTACATCTTGGATTTTATTGTTTTGTGCCTCAATTCTGGTGGTTTTGTTGATTTTTGTCTTTATAAGTTACATTGTCAGGGGAGGTAAATTTAGGGGTGTCACCACAGCTTGTGTGTTCTGGTCTGTTTGCCGAAGAACTCTGATTTCCCGTTAAAGATTTTCTTTGGATTCTGCCATCTGCCTTTGTTATTTATGCACATCAAAAGAATTATTTTTTAAAAAGGTTTATTGTCACATATATGAATGTTATGAACATGATTTTATATATTTCTGTTGTGTGAAAGTGATGAATTCACCTTCACGTATCCACACACACACCTCGGCGTTATCAGCGCCGCCAGTCATGCCCTTTACTGCACACTCAGCACGTCAGCCAATAACACATTATTGTTTTAAACACTTGTAAAATTTTGAGTGATTCTTCTCGTTGTTGAAGCGTTTAGTCTGATTAGTAATATTTCATTATTTTAAATGACCACATCGGTTTGCCAGAGGTGTGCCCTGTGGTGGGTTGGCGCCCTGCCCTGGGTGTCCCCCTGCCCTGCGCCCTATGTGCTCTAGGATGGGCTCCAGGCTTCCCCACGACCCTCACCAGGAATAAGCGGTTAAGATAATGGATGGATGGATGGATGGATGGATGGTTTGCCCGAGGCAGTAAGAGTTCACAGCCTGACAAGATTTCTCAAGTAAAGCCAGAAGAACATTATCACTGTGCACAATGATAATTAATTAATTTCACTTCAAAATTTAGAAGTCTTTTTTTTTTTACTTTGTATTTTTTGAAAGAAAAGGTTACTGCGGAAACAATGAAATCGTCAGAGTGCCAACATTGTTGTGGAGTGAGAAGTTTTATTCTTTGAGAAAAAGGCCGTCACGTCCCTCTGAAGGCGTACATGATGATGACGTTACCCAAGAGCTCAGGCGTTGTGTATCACTGCTCCCGTCATGTGACTTTGGAACCGGGGCGCGCGCCTCCTTGTCGCCTTCTTGTACAAAACGTGTTTCTCTTGCGTCTAAAACTGGGTCGCTTTGATTAAGGTGGTTAGTCATGCAGCTGTAGAGGGCGACGCAAGGAAGATTTCTTGGTGCTAGACTCTCAGTGTTGATGTGTCTGCCGTATTCAGAGGCCCGTAAGACAAACGGGGGTATTGACAAACCGCTTAGCAGCATGACTGGTCACTTGACACATCTACATACGGCATCGGACGTCACGTGTTACTGGTTTCAGTGTCAAATTAATGACTGTATTGTACTCAGAGACTCTTGCACAGAAACTACACCGGCCTATTATTGGTCTCACCCCTGGTCAGCTCATAGATTTAGGAAATGTCTTCTGTGGGCCAATAGGACTGCTAAAATTGCATTGTTGCTTGGTGGGTTTTCTCCAGATTCTCCAGTTTCCTCCCACAGTCCAAAGACATGCAGGTTAGGTTGATTGGTGTCTCAAAATTTCCCGTAGTGTATATGTGTACCCTGTGATGGGTTAGCTCTGTCCTGCCCTGTGCCTTCTGAGATGGGCTCCAGGCTTCCCGCGACCCTGAATTGGACAAGCGGTATAGAGAATGGCTGGATTATAATAATGCATTACATTTGTATAGTGCTTTTTAAGAAAACCAAAGTGCTTTTTTCCAGTGGAATAGGGACTTTCTTCTACCACTAGTGTACAGCACCCACTTAGATGGTGCCACGGCAGCTGTATGGAGTGCCACAAAGCTCAGCACACAGCAGCTATTGGTGGGGAGGAGAGAGAGATACAGCCGAGGCACAAGGGGATTACTAGGAGGCTAATAGGGCTCTTTGGGGAAATGTAGGCAGGACGCCGGGGAACACTCATACAGAGAAGCACAAGCTTTCTAACCTTACGTTTCATGCTCTTCAAAATGCAAACACTTGAATACCGGCCTGCAAGCCAGGGTGTCCTTGGGCCATTTAAATGTTTGCACCAGTTTCCTAACACAGTGTCTTTTACAGTTTGAAGTTTAAGTGCCACATCCACGTGGGACGTTACAGGCAGCCGACTGCAGTGTTCAAAAACAGTAGCTGTCAACCCTGGACGTCTTCAAATAACTTTTTTGTTTTTGTCCTATTTGACGTCTTTTGTAAGAACGATTTGAGTTTGCGGTGTGTTGCTGAGTGTGCAGTCTTTTCCTGGCTGTATACACAGTTTGCACGCACGTTGTAAGGTGTTTTTTCAGGTTTATGCTGAGCGAGGGGCACGAGAGTCTCAGTTAAATCACACTCCATGACTCTTGTTGCATTTGAAAGGCTGTTCAAAGGCCTTTGTTTTGAGCTGTCCTGCTGGGTCGGCTGACCGAGGCCCTGGTGGCCCCAGCTGCCTTCACTGGCTGCTGCGCTGCAGTCTGAAACAAAACCATGTTGCCATGACATTCGACCCTCTATAAATACCTCCAGTGGGCCTCCCCTAGGGGACTGAATTGATGCTGGGTTTGACCCTGAGATCTGGGCTGAGAAGCCCAGGACATTGCTAAAGTCCAGGTACCACCGCGCTCTCTGTCTCTGCGTTTTGGAGACAGCCATCAGACCAGGGTGCAGCTCAACACCTTCTCTGATGGCTACGGTTGGACTATGAAGGTGTATTTCTGGTGTGAAGCTGGTGTTAACATGGACAATGATAGGGCATGGTGGTGATCCCCTTCTGTAACTTCATTAAGCTTTCCAGCATTCTCGTTATGGCTCCACCTGCAGTCCATCACTGTGGTGTCACAGACTCTGAGGAATATAATATAAAATTCACATGCGTGTCCACTGAGAACCTAACTCTACCAGCTGATGGTGTTTCTGATCCCAGGAGCTGAAATGACTGTAACTCAGTTGGCCTCATTGTCAATTTGAACTGTTTCCTGACGTTTTTTGGATGAAACCCATAGCTAGCCTTGCTAGGGTCAGACAGGTAAATGTTTTCTAGAAGGTCTTCTGTTGTGCCAGAAGATCATGGTCTGTGGAGGCTAACGTCAGTTTGGGCGTTCTGCCTTTCAGTGTCATGTTGTCGTATTGCACAAAAGCATCTGCTAATTGAATAAATGTGAGTATGATTATATGAAGGTGAAACCTCTAACAGTGAGATCAATTATATCATCGTTAGTGTTTCGACACATTGTAGGTTTCAATTTTGAGCATTAAATTAGTGGTGCTTGGGAAGCATTTAAAAACTCTTAGTTCCTTTCAAGTGGTGAAATGGAGGTGATGTAGCATACCATCAGTAATTACACCCCTTAAACAAAACAAACACATTAATTTTCCAAAGGAAATGCATACAGATGTTTGTAAATGTTTCCTCGTGGTTTCCATGGACGGTTTTATTTATTTCCTGTAATGGACTGAATTATTCATCACCTGGCTTGATATCGATTGTTTCAGAATCCCGCAGTGCCCTCTCTTTCTGGCACTGAGACTGAACACCTGAAGTGCTTCTTCACTTGCTAATTTTTTACTTCTGTCAGATAATCGTTTTAATGTTTTTCAGTAAATTCTTAGATGGATTTTGGCCATTTCAGCTCTGTGTATTAATAGACAAAGGACTTCCCTACTGCCATCCCTGCCAGGATTCCCAGTCCCCAGGTGGAAAAGGCTGCATCTCATGAACAGTTCTGGCCCATGGACCAGCCCGATGTTTTCACACATAACCCCAAACACTGGTGGCAGTGTTACTGTGGACTGTATGTTTCTTGGTGGTTTTATCTTGGCTTTTTCTGGGGTTTCCTTTTGAAAGTTGGCCCCTGCTTGTCCCTGTGTCGCACGGCGTTGTTACTGCGTCACCGAGGAAAATGGGATCACTCAAGCCGGGAGGCTGTTGCCGAGTGCTTGGCTGGTCAGGCGTGATGCAAACTCAAACTCAAACTGCTTTCCAGACCGCCGGCGTAGCTCGTGCAGATAATCGGGTACGGCCCGGGTGTTGGCTGGCAGCACGCTCCTTTTTGTGTTAGCGGAGCCTTTGTGCTGCAGGTCACCTGCCTATTAATGTTTCTTTCAGTAGCACATCAGGGTGGACGCCACTCTGTTTTTGCTCTCTCCCGTCTCCAGATGACGTCATATCAGCTGCAGGAACCCCCCCCCCTTCCCCTCCCCCACAGCTTTCGCTGCCCTGATCTGTATCCAAATTTGGCAGTGCTGCTTCACCAGCGTTCCCAGCTCTCTGCTGATACACAAGTCGAATGCAGAGAGACAGCGTAGGGCTGGACCACAGGCTTTGTATCAGTGCGCCACAAGTGGGCTTTTCTGTAAAACCCTGTTCATGTTACAACACAACATGCCCGTCATGTTTTGGGATCTATTATCTGTTTTATAGCACTTTAGAAGCATAATTGTGGTGTAATAGATAAGTTTTCTGGATTTATTTTCAAAGGGAGGGTGCTGTATATACATTTAGTCATCAGTTTTATTAATATCAAGCCCGCAAGGTGCACTCTTGAGTTTGGAGATTTACGGTAGACCTTCTCTCTTAAGGATGATGCTACAGCATTTGCTCTGGGATTCGACCTAACCCCCTTGCGGCTGCGATGGCGTTGCCTTTTGCTGCCCCTGTGCAGTCAGGAATTCTCCCTTAATGGGGTTTCGGCTTCGATTTTTGATGGAATGAAATTAGCCAGTGATGGATGGCACACGGCAGCTTTCATGCTGATCAGAATGGATGAGCCTTGCAGTACGTTTATTTATGACTTATGTAATGGTAATGTGTGCACAGGCTGCACTCCGTGGAGCAGGGAAACTGAGTTGTTGCCAGGAATCTGTAGGAACCATCTAAAGCATGCTACGAATTTGTTTAAATACCAATTAGGCAGAGACAGGCGAGGGGGTGGGGGGTGACACCTGTCAGAAGGGTGATGATGAGAGACACGATGGTACACATTTGTCATCGTGTCCCCAAGCATTTTCAGTTCCTTTCCTTGTTGCTGTGCTAAACGGTTCTTCCCAAATGTCGTGTTTTTATAGGCCAAAATATTCACATTAGATTAATTAACGACCTTTATAATGTTTAACAAAGCAAATTTCGATATGGATCTCAAAGGACATTGCGCTTATAAAATAGTGTTGGCTTATACAAATGTTAAATGGAGTTTCTATTTCTTTTACAGATGAATATTTTGGCGTTTAAGCCACTGTGATGCATATTGATGATTAAGTCACATGGCGAAATTAAACCTAATGAAATAGTCAAGAAATGTCACATCTATTGAGCTGATTAAATCAACGGGAAGAATTAATTAAGATCGGCAAGGAAACTGTAACGTGGCTGAAGGCAAGTGATTGAACTACGATACACTTGCCTGTGCAGTATATTAATGCAGTCTAAAACCCAGAGCTGAAAAATGTGACCACAAACAGTCTTAATTAATTTGATAGTACAATAATTATAGAGGAGCCTTACAGGTATCATTTTGCTACATCTGCTGTCTGGCTGTGTCGTTCATGTCTCCTTACACTGCAGGCCTTGCTTAGCTTAAACCACATTCATTTTGTGGAGTCACAGTTCATCTTGCTGTCATTTTCAGTAACAGTGGTGGGTCTGATGTAGTTCTGTTCATAGACACTAATGTGTTTTGGAATCACATCTCCTCTCCTCCTCTTGCAAACCTAATCTGAGCATCAGAAGGATGTTTTAAATACTACGGGCTGATGACCTTCTGACATCTGGGTTTCTGTTAAGGGACCAGTTACATCTCAAACATTAGATCTCCAACTCTGGATTCTTTGTGTTACTGACACGTACATGTCTGTGTGCTTACTGAATTCTTCCAGGATATATTAGCATCAAGTGACAGTTTTAACAACTTTTTTAAGTGTTTAGCCTTGCCCATTCTTTAACCTAAATGTCTAAGTCTTTGGCAGTTCCATCTTTGTTGTTTCTGTACATACATTTACATGCAAGGACAAATGATGGGGTCTGAGGACAGAACCATGTGGCACATAGGAACAATAGTGAAGCATCAAAATTTACAGTTGTGAAGCAATCTCTACATCCACAATTGTGTTGGACCAGAAAATAATATAAACACAGCAGCTGTTCCAACTTTACAGACAGAACAGTGAAACAGAAGGAAGAGGAGAGGGGAAGGTGTGCTACATGAATGAATGTGTCTGTGAAACTGCTAATGGTAGTTTACAGATATCCAATATTTTGAGCCATCAGTTGTATATAATTAATGATTTCAGTCAGTTTTATGTCATTTAAAGGTTACAAAATAATGTAGGGTTACACGTGTGTGTGTGTGTGTGTGTGTGTGTGTGTGTACACACGTGTGTATGAGCATGCACATTTTTGTAAGGGTGCACATGTGGTGATAAGTGTGCTGCATGATTTTACCTCTCAGGCATTTGCGATGGATCCCCAAACCAGCCCACCCATGCAACTCCTGCAAGGCTGAAGTTCACAGGGAACAGAATGCCTTCTAGCAACAAAAATAGAATTTCTGACGTAGTGTACATACAGCATTTAGCCAAGAAACACAAGCAATGGGGTTATTTGAGTGTCTACATGGGAACGCTGATTAAGACAGGAATACCGATTTTCCTCAGTTAAGCTCTTGTAGAGGAAAGTTTGCATAAACCACAGAACTGAGCTTTAAGACCAGTGAAAACTGCTGAGCGAGAAGGCATGCATTACTGCCTGGTGTGTATGTCAGCAGGACAGAAGGAGAGCATCACAGGCGCGAAAACACTTCATGATGACCGAGTACTATTAGGCAAGTTGTTCAGAAATGTGTAGCATCCATTTCATTGTTTTGTCTGTGTTCAGAAAGTTGTCCAGTGACTCAACGCTCATCGTGTTAGCAGTGCAGTGGTGCTAGTCAAACAGCTGAACTGTTCCTTTTCCTAATCCTGCTCCTCCAAGTTCCCAAACTCTCGTGCATAACTAACAATTTAAGAAAAGTACAACCAGTGCTGTGTATTCCTGACAGTTCCAGTCTGTACTCACATGTTTTGAATGCAGGTATTGTGAGGAAGTGAGAACATTTAGAAGATGTGTCTCCTTTGCTTGTAGCTGACATCATCCCACTTCTAACACCATTGAAGTAGAACTGCCTGTCTGTGCTCAGCAGAGCAGAGGATTGCTAATGAAGCGGTCTCTAGCCTAGTGCTGGGTGCATGTTACATTCTGTTCCTCCAGCTGGCTCCCCTGTTCTGGGGCTTCCTCTGTCCCTGGCTCCCTAGAGGCCGTGCTAATTATGACCAAGTGGTATGCTGCTACAGGCTCAGTTTTCTGTCGATAATCCAACAATTTATTTTGGGATGGACTGCGATGCTGTGATGGTGTGACCATGACCACACGACCTGCTGCCAAACAGTTTGCTGCTGTATATTTTTTAAGCACGTATTCTTTCTGAATGTGTGTGTGTGTGTGTGTTCTGGAGAAAGGAGTGGTAAGAAATGTGTGTACCTCATTAAATGTTCAAGAACTGATTTTTCCCCCCGTGTATTTTGCCAACATTTCGTCTGTTTTTGTATGCTTTGTCACAGACAACATCTGAATTACACCACTTTCTCATCGGCTGTGATCTCATTACAACATCTGCCATGCAAATAAATATTGGCTTCAGGTAACGTAGTAATAGTATTAGTAGTTCAGTAACAGAACTACAGGCTCACAGGGTCAAGCCCAAAAATGGGACCTGCTGTGTTTGTAGGTCATGTGCCAAACTTGGATGTCTTCATTACGTTTTTCTTGTGACAGATTTGAAACAGATTGTGGTTGATTTTGATGACTCTGTTCCATAAGCAGGCAGTTTGTCTGCGCTGTGATAAATGGGTATTTTTTATTCACGGGGGGGCCCATGCTGTGGTTTTATCCCCACTGACACCCCAGATAGAGGGCTGCACTAATTAGCACTGATGTTAATATTTGCACAGATCCTAAGACATTTGACAGTGATATAACCTGAGGTTTGGCCAGCTGCTTCTAGCTATATGTGGTGAGGATGGAGACAACACATGTGGGGGGGTCAGGTTATTTCTGAAGGTGTGACCAACATAGTGTTGTTATTAACACCTGTCACCTTGGGCTGGTCTGCACATCCTTGGAAAGGCCAGAGGGCGTTCTAGCAGCCAGGACAACAGACGGAGTCCCGGCCACCTCCCAGGCTGAAATGACTTTCACGAATGGCAGCAACACCTATTAGTTTGTGTCACGAAGCAGAATGAAATGATGTTCCAGTGCTGGAGAAAGAAAATACAGATGACCTTAGAAGATAAATTTGAAACCAGGGCCATGTGATACTATTAAATTGTAATAAGAGACAACTGGCCCTGTCTCATATTTGCCACGTTCTGCATTCTGATGGTGTTTTTCTGTTGTACATGAACACACAGACCAGGGAAGACCTCAAAGACCTCTAAGGACATGTTTCAACTGTTTGTCTTTGCCTCGGAGGCATCTTTGTCTTCAACTTAGAGCGGTATGCTTTTCGATAATTATGAGCTGGGGTATGCAACCTAATTGCAATTACAGTTAATTGCATCAGCAAACAGCGGGAGTGCTGGTGCAGTGGATACATGGAGTGTGGACATCGGAGCGTGCGACCGTGCAGGCAGCTCGGCAGCTAAGGGAGGAGCACCAGGAGGGGAGCACTCACAGATACCATACGCTAATGTGAACTGGTTCCCAGACCAACCAGCCACACCGTTTTGAACAGGATCTATAACCCTGCAAATTGGATGGATTCTAATTTTAACGCAGTGTTCTTTTAGCCATAATGTGTTCCAGCATAAGTACACACTCACTATACAGGCGTGGATTTTACCTGCTTCCGGATGATAGTTCCAGAGAAACTGAAGAAAAACAAAAACAAAGTGCTTCTTAGAAAAACAGATAGTGATAAATTTTGCTTTAAAGCTATCGCTCAAATGACACCAGCTTGTGTTCCCAGAACTGACACACTCGATCTTGGAACTGATATCTGGTGGGAAGAATGCGTGTTTAATTTGCAAAATAATGAGTGGCAAGTGGCCTCTGTCTGACTCTTCCTGACAGCAGTACTTCACTTTATTCAGAAACAAAGCGGTGATCAATTTGTATAAAGCACCATTTGTGTCATTGTTGTGGGCTGCGTGCACTTGAGAACACGATTATAAAGTTACTAAATGTCGTTGCTGTTGGCATTTGGAATGCTGTCGTTAAAACCAAGCATCGTTTGTCAACAGGTCCTTTGTAAGAGGATGGAAGAAATACTGTATCGAACAGTTAGTGTGTTTTACAGTCAAAAGCTCAAGACTGTGGCCTCTCTGAACTTTCGAGAAGGTTCCGTTTATTAAAGCGCTCTTTGCTAGTTGCTGTCGCCCCGTAACGCGCAGCATGCCACATAGGAAAGCAAAGGCCCCGCCCCAGCCTGGCCTGGGCGGCGGCGTACGGCGTGCCTCTGCCTTCTGAAGCACGCTCAAGCAGAGCCGTAGACACTAAGGCTGAGGCAGCCATTGCATTTCCAGCCAACCGCTCAAGGCCAAACAGACAGAATCCCTCCTGGCATGTAGGGGGAGATCCCCGTCCCTCCACGGCCTGCGTGTCGCTCATTGTCTCTGTTTTCCGCCGCTGCGTTACTATCACTACACCATACTTCTCCGGTCCTTTTTCCACCTTGACGCAAACAGACAGCTGACAGACCGTGTGACTGAATGGTAGGACTGCATGGGCTTACTGGACAGTATCGCCATCTTCAGGTACATATTAGCAAGTTTACAGGTGCTTTTCAACGCCACAGATTACTGTGTGTACATGTATTTAACATTAGAGGCTCCCGTTTCATCGCACGTCCCTCTCACAGAATCTCGACTTTACACTCTGACCTCACAATGGTAAAGCTGGTATTGGCACATACAGTCAGGCCTTTTTGTACAGCGTGTCCGTCATGGCGGTGACAGCAGTTTGGATTTTCTGTCAGATTTTTTTGTGTCCAGCAGCTTGCAATTAGCTGGTTTTCAATTAGCCTGCCTGCTAATGACAGGCAAAGTACACAGCAGCAGTGATAGGTGTGTATTGTGTTCAGGAGGTAGCACACATCACTGACTGCCGCTTGCTGTTCATTTTTGAGGCATTTTGAGTGGGTAGTCCAATATTTTCAATAACCCAACTATTTATTTATTAAATTTTTGAGACTAGTGACAGCTGATTCCTTCCAAGTGTACTTTTCTTTTTCAGTTTGAGCTGTTACCCAAATACATACAACTGAGAACTGTGTTTGTTGCCATCTTATTTTACTGTTGTAATTGTTTTGTGCAAACAGCTGAAAATTATTGGAGATAAATGCACATCCAGATAGACTTCTGTGTGTCTTTTTCTGTCTTTCTCTCCGATAATCCAGTGTGCAGAGGGAGCTGCTGCTAACCTGTGCAGATGAGCTGGGATGACGCTGTCCTCCTCTTCCTCTTCAGCCTAAACCACACCCAGGAGTATTTGGCCCTGCACCCCCCTTGCCACGTCTCTCCCCAGGTGCAGCCAGAGAGATGGGTGACCGGAGTTGGGTGTGCCTGAGCCCAGCCGAATTCTCTCAGTTGCAGGAATACACTGACTGTAAGCAACCATGTTTATTTCTACCCATAATCCTCCTGGGCCAGGAGTTGTCTCTTCTCACCTGTATTATGACGTTCTGAGTGAACAATACAGCCGTCTTTAAGTAATCTCCCTCACGTAATTATTTTCTTGACACAGCTGATTTCTTTGGAATTCCTTCCTAAGATACCATCAGTTTCTGAAGTTCTGTGCTCTTAATATTGTTCTGTTGCTGGCGATTGACATCTTATTAATTATAAGATAATCCATTTATCGGTGCCTCTGGCCATCTGTCAGCTCTACAGGTAGCACTGCAGTGTTATCATTATGTGCACTAACTACCTCTTTCTTTCCAAGTTGCTTTTCCTCTCTGTGTGTTATACAATTGGTGTCTATTTGGGACTGATGTATGGCTGCTGTGTTGCTCCTAGGCAGAGGAGTCATTAAGAATAGGTTATTTTCATCTGGCTACCTTTGTCTGAGCTATCAATTTTTTTTTTTCATCTGCCAGGCATGACTCATAAATATCAATACCTTTCCCACAATGCCATGTGACATCATTTTCAGTGGCCTGAAAACTGACCTCGCACACACACAGAAGTCTTTAAAGTGCCAAAGACAATGTAGAGTGCAGAACCTTTACGTGCCCCCGCCAGTGATATCATCAGCACAATGGCAGAAAGCAGGAATTATGGGAAAACAATATTTGTGTCTCAGCAGAGGGCACTACACAGTGTCATATCAGTGTGACTGAGGGGCAGAGACCTGACATTGCTTGTGGAAATGCACACGCGGTGCTGGTACACTGAGGTCGGATTACCTTTTAAACTTCACACTTTAGTGCTGCGCTGTGTCCGGCCACGCTGAGCTCTTCCTTTGTTGGGTTTGCACAATTACATTTCTGATTTTACGTTTACATTTAACTCGCTCTGTAAATAAATGCTATCACTGAAATGACGAGGCAACATTTTAATGTAGTTCCCTGAAGTGGGGCTTTACAGTGTTCCTAATAGAGTTTGGAGCAATCTCTTCCTATAACACCAGTGCAATACCCGATAAAATAGATAAATTCAGAGTACGTCACTGTCTATCTGCTTGGGGAATTACTTTTTTTGTTCACGGTTGCACTTAGTGGAATGTTCAGTTGCATATTTCCTGTGTGACTTGTTTGGAGGCCCCAGCTAAAAATAGCCAGCTGAGTTTGTTTTCTGAAAGACAGTCTTCTTGTAACTCAGTCTGGGGCCTAAAGAGTTGAGGTTACTCCCCCGGCTCACCCCGATACAGTCAGGTTGAAGCTGTGTGAAATGTGTCTCTGTGTATGAAACAGGTAGGCACCTTTACGTCTGTGCAGACATGCACTTATACGATACAGGCCAACTTCCTTCGTACCCCTGTTGAACGAGCGATCTTCTCTGTCCTAACTGTTTAAACACTATCCCCAAAGGTGACTGCCATTTTAGGATAGCTGTCCCATTGTAGGCCGTACTCTTGTAAAGCAGTTGCTTTATTGTCTGGTGTTTAAATTTGTGTTTCCACATCGCGCCTGATGGACAGCTTTCACACCAATTCACGCCTCCGTTGCAGTGACTCCAGTGACTCCAATGACTCCATTCAGCGGAGCTGATGAAGCCTCTTGCTTGAGTGGTTAAATGTCTTAGGGATTATAGGGCAGGTTCAGACGTTTGTAACTTATGGCTACAGTTTTCCTGCAGTAATATTTTCTGCAATGAGGGGTTTATACAGTTCTCTAAATAACGGTATTTTCAGGATGAATGAAGCCAGTTGGCCAAGACTTTGATGTAACACAGAGTAAGAGATAAGAGGAGGAAGCAAAGTGTACAAGGTAGTGAACTTCGTTGTATAGGTTTTCTTATAATAAAGATTAACTGCTGTATTACTTGTGCAGTCATCCGCCTAGTCCCAGTTCCGACCTTGGCAAGACGCTTCTTAAGCAGTTTTTGGTTCATCCAGTTTCATCATTTGTCATGCTTAATCTCCAGAGACTCAAGAATGACCTCTCTGTAGATGTTAAGATGCAGTTTAGCATGCTGTTGTCATGCATTTGGCTCTGATGTTGGCTGTTGCACTTTTTGTTTGCGTTCTGCAGAAGTTGGACTGTCCTTCACAGATTTGTTAAGTTGCACATGCAACTGGAAATGGTTACTGTAAATTACAAGAACGGGGAAATAAAAACTAGTTACGCATAAAGTTTGGACTTTCAATTCAAATTGGATATGAAGCTTTTCAGTGCCAACACCTTCTTCTAGCTATATCTTGTCCCTTTGCATTGTCAACTACACAGAAAAACTGGCCGTGTGGACTTAACACTGGGAGTGTTGTTTTAACACTAAGAGTGTTTATGTGGGTCCACACTGAGCTGGTGTGTACTGGAATAAATACTCACAGTGTTAAATTATCATGCCCAGTTTTGGTGTTTACGGTTGCTGATAAGATGGTTTAGTTGCTATATATGCAGCACTGAGGTTTTTTAGAGATTAAAGTGAAGCAGTTTAAAGATGTATTAGTCAATTCTGTCATCTGCAGTCTGGCAGCTGTGGTTCCAGGAGGTGGTTTGTCCAGGTGTCTGCACTGACACCATGTCATGATGTTTTGGGTCCGTCGTCTGCTGTCTTGTGTCCTGGACATCACAATTTGGGGTTGTAACTTGAGCATGGCTTAGGCCTTGCCTAATGTCAGCTCTTTACCATTAACCTGGACTCTGGAATTGTGGGATAGGGTCAGAGAAATGAATATAAAACTTTGCAAGTGCTTTCTTTTACACCCTCCTTTCTGGTCCACAGATTCTAGCAAGAAACTGAAGGATGTACTGGAGGAGTTTCATGGGGATGGCGTGCTTGCTGATTACAACCCCGAGCAGGTACAGTGGGACGTGCGGAGTGGCGGGGGGGTTAGTCTCACCTGCGCTGACCTCTGAGTGTCCACAGTGAGAGAAGTTCTTGTGCTGAATCAGGACTTGCCCCAGGACCCTCCTGTGGTGCTCTGTTACTGGGTCCACTGGCGTGAGGACAGATATGCCTCTTGTGTGTGTGTCACATGCAGTGCCTTGTGAGTAAATTACAGCCTGTCATGTTCATGTGCAGAGTAGTTTGCTGGACACAGTGATGTACCCTCAGATCAGATGAAACATCACCGTGAGGGCATAAATCTGGAGTCTGAAGCCTCTGTGGACCAAATAGCTGACCTACAGTGATGTCCAGCAAGGCGGAGGCTGGTCTGGGACAGACCCCATCCTATACTACAAAATTGCGCTTGTGTGCTTGTTGGCTTGGGTTTTTTGTGTGGGCCAAGGACAGAGGACCTTGGTGGGGTTGGGTACCCAGGACAATTCCAAGGGCCCATGATTACAGAGGCCATCAAATTTAAAATGAAGCATAGCATCTTAATGTAACATAACATCTAACATAATGTCTTTCATGGGGTCCAAAATGTCTAGTAGCAACCCTGGCCAGTGGGCAGGATGAGGTTTTTATTTTGAAGCTGAAAGAAATGAATTGGAGAGGTATGCTGTGCTGTTCAGAGGGAACTTCTTATGAGACCAAGTCGAGAGCACCGCTTTAGTCAAGAGGGTGGCTTTGGCTGAGAGCGTGGCTTTGGTCGAGAGCTTGGCTTTGGTCTCCACGTCTGTATCACTGCCAGCTTTGGTTTGCTGTGTAGCTGCTGATGGGAAGTTCCTTTTGGCTGGACACGCTCTGTCATTAGAAATTCCCTTCAAAAGAGCATCATGTTAGGTGGCCTGGTGGCTCAATGGGTAGAGCACCAGGCTGGGAGACGTAAGTCCCCCCCAGTCTCTGGTTCAAATCCCAGCCATGTGTGTCCTTGAGCAAGACACTCAGTGCTAGCTCCCTGGGCCCCATGTGGCTGCTCACTGCTGCCCCCAGAGGGATGGGTGAAATGCAGAGGACAAATTTCATTGTGACATGTATGTGCAATGACAATAAAAGCTGATTATTATGTTCCTCAGTTTCCTCGAAGCAGAAGTTCCAGGCACACACAATTTTGATTACCCCACCCATGCTGAAAGCAGTGAGGACGCATTCAACGTTAATTCTTCAGCCTGCTCAGTTTGAACTGGTTTACTAGAACTAATAATGGGTTTTGCCGTGCCGTCTGCACATTCCCGTCACAAAGTGATGTCGAATTCAAGCATGCATAGCAGGAATTATCTCCCACAGGAGATGAGCTGAGACGTGCACACTTGTTGCGTTTATTAAATATTGTAACTGCCATCAGTTTCTCCATAAAAGGGCATACTGAGTATTGTAGAAGTTCAGTAGGATTTTTTAGGAAGCCAGAAATGACAGATAAAAGCACGGCTGTCCAAAACTCAGCTGAATTTACGTAATTCTCTCACAGAAGGGAAAGGGATGGAGGGGTCTTAGCGTGAGGCAGTTTTACATGCAGTATAAAATCCAGCACGAGTGCTTCTGCCATGTGGACAATGGCCCAGGAAACCTGGCAAAGGTCACCAGACGGTAGCCTGACTAATATGAATCCTTTTTGTAGAAAGTTTTTCATTTGTTCTGAAGTGGAATGACACCATCTTCCAGTGAATGTCATTAATCACGGAAAACTACATGTTTTTCCCAACGATAAACCTGGACTTAAAGTTAACAAATGGGCTCTTCTTAACGTCTCTTCTCCTTCTGCACCTCTCATTACCAAACAGAAGCAGGATGTTCTCAGCCAAGTAAGCTGCCCACAGTATCTGTGCATGGCGTGTGTTTTGGTGTCTGTGGTCTGCATGGCCAGATGTCCACTTCTCCTTATTACTCTCACCAGTTGAAGGCGATTTTGGTTTTGTTTTATAACTGACGGTTCATCGTGGCTCCCATCGCTTTTGTCTGTCAGAATTACGTATTCATATGCCATGCCTGCCACCCATGCTAACGCGTTGCCATGTCGTCACAGGAATGTTCTGGAACCTCGTCTTCTTCTTGGTCATGTCCACGTTCAATGTTTTGCTTTATGAAAGTTTGTGTCCAACCACTGAAAATATTGTCACTTAAGCCTTGTCAGTGGGGGCAGCTGAGGTCGGCTGAGGTCGGCTGTCCAGTGAGTCCTGAAGGGGATTAATGGACATCTTAGGTTCATCAGGCTTTGCTTTTCCAGACTATGTAGGTATTTATTAAAGACCTGCAGGTAGAGAAAACGTATTCAGACAGCAAGAGTGGTTAAACGGATAAAATGCAGAGTAATTCAATACTTTGTGTCCTCTTTACTTTAGGACTTCGTAGCTACTTTGCTTATGTAAAATTGAAGCCTCCCTAAGAAAATAGATCAGTTTCTTTTCCATGATAGCCCCAACTCTGCTTAGATGTTACCACTGGTCACTTTTCCACCACACCTGTTGCACAACACACAATTTCCTGATGCTACTTAGACAGTCAGTTTTTGTGTTACATTCAACGCATTTAGTGTTGGATAACTTCATAAAACACCAAAGTAAATTTCTGCATTACATATTTTATTCTTTAACCACATCCCTTTGAGCCCGTAAGTGCTGCATCTAGTTCGCTGCATATGTGCAGTGTTGCTTTGGACATCCATGTAAAATGGAATGATCAGGTAGGGAATTTCAGCTTAAGTCCAGCAAGAAATCAGCCACAAATTAGCTCAAACTTTCCCTACATGCAGATATTTACTTTGGGGTCTGACAGACAATGGGGCAGCTGTCTGTCACCCGGGGCTCCGCCTCCTCTCACCGTGATTGGTTGCCTATCTCCCTGTCCTCCAGCCCATCGACTACCAGGGCTTCCAGCTCTTCATGAAGACGTACCTGGAGAATGACATCCCTGAGGAGCTGTGCCAACACCTCTTCAGCTCCTTCAAGAGCAAGACAGGGGAGAGCTCGCCAGCAGTGTCCCACACAGGTGGGGGCCTCCTTGGTACACGCCCACCTTCACGCCACAGCCACATCCGGTGGAGTGACAGCCTACTCTAATAGGTCCCTATATGTATCACTCAGTTTGATGCTCGTTGCTGTTCACTCATACGTGACATAATTAGCTCTTGATCCTCCTTATTTATTTAGGGTTTGATTGGCGTCACACAGGAGCTGTTATTTTGTACTTATGTGATGGTTTTATAAGCAGCAATTATAAGTTGTTCCCTTTTTTCCAATTATACCAGAGACTTGAGCAATTTCAAACACTTTGAAACCACAGTAAGCGATTAATGTGAGAACAAAAACCAACAAGTGTTGAAGGTTGTAAGTGCGTGTTTTTAAACGCTGTGCTCTCTTATATCCTGCTGTGTAATGTTAGTGTCTGTGTGCTGAACATGTATCAGCTCTTTTTAAAAGTATGCCCAAAATGTGCCCATTGGTTCTGTAGCACGGTGAGACCTCCATAAGTGAATATAATGGGATTTGGGCATCGCCCAGGACCACAGGGCCTCTCTAGTCCACTCCTGCTGTCCCACTTACAGCTTGAACATTTTAAGCTCGGCGTCTGGATGCCCTCCAGTGCCATAAGGGTTTATCAGTGGCCCGACCACACGTGCATCACTAAACAGCCACGAGGGAGGCCAGATGGCAGGAGTCTGTCCCGGGGGCGCAAGGAAATGTGTGGTTTGCATGCAGGCACACACCCACGTGGAAAGGTAATGAGCTGAAACTCACTGGCACCTGGCTGCTGATGTAGGCCTTCTGCAGAACTAATGACATGAGATGAAATGTGATGGCAAAGTGCTAAGAGATGGTTTATGTCGCCATCTAGTGTCCGCTTTGGGACAATCATGTCAGAAATTGTACAGGTTTGCCAGAGGCTGTGAAGATTATCCATCCATCCATCCATCCAT
>JABJVR010048288.1:9278-21248 GCA_025773905.1 Chitala chitala
GTAGTGTAGGCTGAAAGGAGATGTGGTAGCATAGGAAAAGTGGGGATAATTTAGGATAATGTAGTGTAGGCTGAAGGAGGATGATGTACTGTAGGCTAAAGGAGGATGATGTAGTGTAGGCTGAAGGAGGATGATGTAGTGTAGGCTAAAGGAGGATGATGTAGTGTAGGCTGAAAGGAGATGTGGTAGCATAGGAAAAGTGGGGATAATTTAGGATAATGTAGTGTAGGCTGAAGGGGGATGATGTAGTGTAAACTGCAAGGGAATTCGATAGGTTACAGGGAATGCTGCATGTAGACTGGAAGGAATCGTGATAGCACAGGTAAAGTGATAATAAAGGGATAATTTAGGATAATGTAGCGTAGGCTGAAGGAGGATGATGTAGTTTGTGCTATGTGACAGCATAGGTTACGAGAGAATTGGGTAGTGTAGATGTGATCTAGAGATGTGATCATGCAAGCCAATAGGAAATGATGTTGTATATGATTAGAGGGGACGATGTAGTAAAGCAGACAAAGGTCACCAAGGCAACACTTTTTTCTCCTCACATCATCACTTGAATTAACCTTTTCATGTACACAATTTGCATTTGCTTTTTAATCTATCATGCATGAAGACAAGATTCATCCAGAATGTTGGCTAAAGAAATAAATTCTAACTATTGCGTGGATGTTATTACATGTTCAGGCCCAGCACTGAGAACTAGACAGCTGCCCCTTTTTTAAACAATGCTTGGAATGTCAATCATCCAAGCACAGGCACAGTCTGTTGGACCTGCCTTAACGGATGTCCAACCTATCTGAACGCTGCAAGTCAAGGTGAGTAAATACAGGTAAGCAAAGTCACTGCCCACTGTGCTTGGAGTTTCATTTTGTGGAGTTGTTCATTGCTTATACTAGTCTACTCAACCTGATGTAAATGGCTGAGTGAACAGCAGGACATACACAGTGTATTCTGTATCTTTGTGGCTACTTGTGTGGTTAAGGCCCATGTACAGGTGACATAGGTGGCTTTGTGGCTGCCTGTGTGGTTAAGGCCCATGTACAGGTGACGTAGGTGACTTTGTGGCTGCCTGTGTGGTTAAGGCCCATGTACAGGTGACATAGGTGACTTTGTGGCTACCTGTGTGGTTAAGGCCCATGTACAGGTGACGTAGGTGACTTTGTGGCTGCCTGTGTGGTTAAGGCCCATGTACAGGTGACTTAGCTGTTTGGGGTGGAGTATACTTGAGGAAGCCGTAGCATTTCCCAAAAAGGAGACTATGTTTTAACTTCTCTGAGCTAACTGCCTCATGTCAGAATGGAAAAACAGCAGCACTGAATTCATCACAGCAAATGGGGAAAAACAAAATCCCCCTGCCCTGTCCCCCAGTTTGCTGACGCTGAGCTCTCACATCCAGCAGGAGGGGAAGGAGGGAGCGAGGTCAAGGGCTGGAAGAAATGTTTGGCACGTATCCTGTCAGAGTAAACTTTGGCCCCCCTGCCTGTTTGTCTAGGACTTGCCGACTTTCAACCCTTTATCACCTGAGAGGCTTGGTGCCACAGATTGTTTAACTGACATGATGGTACAACCAGTTGTAAGAGCAGCCGGAGTGGCCTGTATAGAGTAGGGAGGTGTGTGTGGGGAATGAGGGAAAAAAGAGTGACAGAGAGAGGGAGGGAGGGAAAGAGTGGGTCATGTGACAGCTAGGCACATGTTCAGCTTTGGTACCAGGCCCCTTGATGCAGTACTGGCACACTGACTCATGCTCCAGCTCAGAGACTGGGGACCTCAGCAGCCAATCGTGGAGCTCCGAGCCCGGAACGTTCTCTTGTCACTCGTGTCCTCTGCCTCCTCCCTGTGAGGCAGCTCATTGGTCCTCTGCCTCCTCCCTGTGAGGCAGCTCATTGGTCCACCGGGGAAGGTTTCTGCTCTATTTGCCAAGCTCCGTACTCGGTCTCCTGCACCTTTACGTCTGTGTTTGATTTCCAGCTCAGAAAAACGTTGCACTTGCGTAGGCTGATCTGGAACATAGAGTAATAAAGGGCTGTCAACACCATGAGATCGATGTCACACCTAATTCATTGCTGAACATTCCTGAATATTCAGAGAAATCTCGGCATTTTTATCAGTTACATTAATCATTCAATTTTGTTTGTGTCTCTGATCACCCACTGCCCCGCATGCAAACCAAAACGTGCAGTTGACAGATAACGTATCGGAAAAGAGCAGACTGATGATTTTAAGCAGCAAATGATGAAATCAGAATTATTCTGAAACTGAAAGGAAATATCTCTCCTTGTAAGTCACATCTTTGCAGAGTGGGACTTCGAGTAACTGTCACAGATCTTACCCACGTGCCGCTGACATGCACACGCACACGCCCACACGGACGTACCACGCCACTTGTGTGTGAAACACTAACATGCCAGTGCACTGCAGGAGCGCAACCCCAGCAAACAGAAGCATCTTACATCATTTATTTTGCAAAATGAACCGGGTAACCCTCCGCCACCCCGCGTCTGTGTTATCTGCCAGCAGAAATATGCTAAAGTGCGTGTCTGTTGGCATGATCAGAAAAGCTTCGTTCTTACCTCCCTGCCATGTACTTAAATGTGTGCAATAATTAACGCAATAACATCTTTCCACACCCAGACAGACTTTGATATAACTGTACAAGTCAGCCAATAAAACAGAGCCTTCAAGTAACACATTTCTCAGTCCTGTCCATTTGAATCAAGATAGAGCTCAGAGACTGTATTCTTGTCACGTGACACACACCGGCGCCGCCTTCCTTTTATTCAAAGCAAATATCCACGTGTTCCTTGTATATGTCAGACAGGCAATAGTCAAATATAATCACCAGATACTGACATCGGTATCAAGCATTTGCGTTTACAATACAAATATGAGCTTGTCCTTGAAATGATTAAACACAAGCAGTTAATGCTGCTGCCACCGTACTAACTTCCTGCAGCTCAAGGCTGCCTTCATGACACTGTAACGAACAGCGAGGTGGAAGCGAGGTCCAAGGGCTGAAAAAGGTTTAAGTGTCCACAACAGGGAAACACAGCAAAAGTTAAACTCTAAGACAGAACCGACTTCCAAACACATTACGTGCACCATCTACTCTCCACAGACATCAGTAGCTGACATTACATGGACATTTTTTTCAATAAGACTGAAATATTTCTGACTGAATATTACAACTTGTGTTTACATGGCCGCTAAACCGATAACACGTGCGTTTACATGCTCAGGTCATTTAATCGGAATAAAACTTCTGTGACGTGTGCAAAGTGGTTCCGCCCACTTTGATGTATATTCCACCTTCGTTAAACTTTTCAAAAATTTTATTTTTCGGCCATCAAGACGTTCAATACTTTTAAATTCTTTTAAAGTTTCCAATAAATAAATAGTATCCGCCGCAGACCACGTTTGCTTTCTTGCCTCCATGTGTCTGTCCAGCCCTAAAACACGTCACATAACCTAATATTAAGACCACGTGGGACAAGCATGTGCAGAAAGAATATAATCTAACAAATGGGAAACGATCTAATTAAGTGTTTTCGTGCGCTAACGATCGGATTTACAAAGGTTTACACAACCCCTCTTATTCAGCTAGAAACTTCATTCAGTTTGGGCCAAATGGGACCAGACCATTCCTTCTGAGCCATTGTTCCGATTAAAAGTAGAATATCCATGTAAATCGATAGTAACCAGCAAAGGACTAACAAAAACAGAGGATTTAAATAGGGACTGAGAGGAAATTAAACACAGATGAATACCACTAACATCACAATGATTCAGCACAACCGAGAACCAGCAGAGTGAGACCTACGGGGCAGAGGCCGCAGCAGGCTCAGGCATGACAGACATGGACTGATGGAACATATGTAATTAAGTAAGTTGACTATCTTCCAGAATGCCAAAGAGACAATATAATGTCCCTTATTTTGAAAAAACAGTTCCCATGTGCACTTTAAAGCCTGCTTAGACCCTCAGTGAAAGAGGAAAGACCCAGTCCATTTAGCAGCTGGCCAGTGTACTCCATTAATAGTCTTGTGTGTCATTTTCGTGAACCATTATTCGTGCTGGCTAGCTGAGCTCCTGTTGGTCAACAGTTGAACGCCTGCTTATTGCAGCTAGAGGCAGTAGCTCTGAGTTAACCTTTGGATCAATGTGAGAAGGCAGACTTTCTGGGAAAACTTTGGCACTGCATTATGTAAAACCTGCTTCAGCTGGAGTGTGTGCCTGTGAAAGGTTTGAAGTCTTCCTCAGTTGAGCAATGAGTGTGCTTGTGCTGTAAAATAAGTAGGAGGAAGGTGATCATCTCAGATGACTTAACGAGCAATAAATTCCTACATGATGCAACTGTTTTTTTCTGAGGAGTTTGACTGAAATTCTGTAGTGGATTAACTCCTCTGTTATTAGGCAACCCTTGGTAGTTTCGCTTTTATGTTGAAACAGGGTGGGAGACAGAGGCATTCCATTTCATAAAGATCTGGACACACATGGACACTACAGTTGGGCTTCAGTGTCAATAGTATTAAGCAACTTGTCCAACCTGAGTACATTCAAACAAATAAGTAAATAAAAATTTTTAAGTGTGTGTGTGTGTCTCTATATATTTTTTTTCTTTGCTCAATAATGTAATTTGACAGTTAGGTGCCTTTTTTGCCTCCTCAGTCACCTTTAATGTGTTGCATTGTGCAATCACAAAGCATTGTTATAACTCGATAATCTGAGCACCTAAACCATGTGGAACATAAGATGCAGTAAACACAACAGCGGCTAATCTCCAAAGAGTGAACGCTGTATTAGTATCGCTGTGCATGGTGAGCAGGGTGCTTCCAGGCGGCCAGTCAGGCTTGCCTGGAGACCTGGCTAAGATTACAAGATACTAATGCCAGCGTATGTGGGCTATATTTGGAACATCCCTCTCTCTGTGGGTGGAATTTCTTTCAGGACAAATGTAGCCTGGTGGCGGAAAGGGCAAACGGAGGTCAGCGTGGGCTAAGGAGAAAGATCCGCAGCATGGTAGCATTACCCCCTCATGAACAACACCTACTTTTGGTAAATGTTTGATTAGGAAAAATGTAGGTATTTAAAACAGACCACTGGGAAACTGAGGCCAGATGTCATGTGACTGTCACCCGAGGTGACCGTACGAGATGTTCAAAGAACTTGGCTGCATGGTTGATCAGCACAGATCATAGCAGCAACCACCACATAACACAGAGCCTCAAGAAATGAAATGAGTAATGTGATGTTTAATGACCTGACCCTAAGACTGTTCACAATTTGCTATGTTATGCTTAAGTATTGTGTTGGTGTTAAGCACGTTTAGATTTACAGTAGTAAGCAATGTCCATGATGGCTGAACATGCAGGCTTACTAGTTCACATTGTAGCAGTGGGTCATTATAACTGTTACACTCTTCACAATGAGAAACATCCTGAAGAAGGATCCCATTATTAAATTACGTTAGTTAAAAAGCATTACTTTGGATTATAACAACAAAGACCCTCAAATAAGCTGTGTTCTGAATTGCAGATGCAATGCAGGTGGAGCTTAAAGTGAGTCACTGGCACCTAGAAGTTGATGGACTCGTGCATATTGCAAGTAATGGCCAGGTAGAGAGAGACAGCCAGAACAAATCTTCGCTTTATAGGTTTCTCTCATGGCCAATTATAAGGTGAATGACAGGCAAATTTTGCCAAATGACAAAAATAATATTGTATGAATAACAACATATTAAGTATTACTATCCACTGCCAAATAAATATCACTGTCAATGACGGTGGTGAAGAGTAGGACATGGTGTGGATTGTAAACAAACAGAAACCCTGAATTGTAATGAAGACCCGCATTTTGGTTGTTCTCTGCAGAAATTTCAGGTAACCACATCTACACCACCTGCACCGGAGAATGTTCTTCTGTTTAGGGTGGGGGACGTGATTTTACATTTTAAGAGTGTCAGAAAAACTGAAAAAAAAAACAGGTTTTAACGGTATTTAAATTTAACCCGACACTAATTGCAAATACCCGGACGTTTTGAAATGATTTGGCACCGTTACCCGGAAAACACCACTGGCTCCACAGTGTTTTTTTTTGGGATTCGTACGAGTAATATTGTACCTGTACTCCTATATGCTCCTCCGTGTTAATAATAATAATAATAATGTCTCTTTTCCCAGAAGCTGGTCATACTAGTAAATTGCTGTTTTCCATTAAAATGGCCCCAAAGTATTTTGTTATTTACGACTGATTTTCAATAATTCTGTAATACATATTGCATGTAAAGCATAAAAGTGAAAATGTTTCAACGCTAGCGCCAAACTGAATTCACTCCATCTCAGCGTACCTCGCAGCAGTGTGTTTTGCCGTATAAATGAGTCATCAGGAGCACCCAGAGGCTACATGCATTCTGCAAGCAGCTGGAAACCACGGTGTTTCGGTTATTTCGAGCAGTGCAACTGAAAGAGATAGATGCAAACATCCACCCCATGCGCTCTCAGTACGATACAGTCCCTAAGTGTCGATGATTGAACGCTGCACGTTAAAACGTGCGTTCTTCAAATCTCTTTGCCGTGTTGCTTTCGGTTTCAGCACGAGACTGCGCGCTTCCGCGGCACGCCGCCCTCTGCCGGTGACAGGCCTGGATCGCACGCACGACCTGTATACCCAGCTCTCTGACTTCTCTGTTCTCATTCTTTAGAAGATGGCGGACAGCGCATCACTGTTGGATGAAGAGCTCTCTTCCTTCGTCTTCAATTACTTGACAGAAAACTCTGGCAGCCAGGTAGGGGATGCCCGGATTTTGGAAGCGCACGGCCATGGCTACCGTGTTTCGGCGTTATTTCGCCTTGTCACCCAAAATGCATACGGTAGCATATTTAGTCCTTGCGCATACACTCTTGCGGTGGCTCTTGGAGCCGCGCGCTCCCTGCAGCCGGTGTCTTCGCGTGCGCTTCACGTGGAGCTTTAAGGAAACGTAGCCAGACTGCTAACACGCTTAAGGGTACAAATTACGGTCATTTTCACACGACTGAATAGTATATTGGACGTAGTCACAAAAACTATGTTTAATTTGTGCGTCTCTTTTATCATGCATAAACTGGAACTTTTAAATAGTTTGTAACAATTGTCATAGATTTGCGGTATACGAACACGTGGGTGGTAGTCACTTCTCGGCAACTTATCTGGCAGTCCGTGAAGTGTGTGTTTAGGTAATTCGGGCTTCAAGCTTATTCAAATATTAATGATGATTAGATTGAAGTCGTGAGGGAAGTCTGCACGATTCATTATTTAATGGGACATATTTAATACTAAGCGTTTGCAAAAGCTTGTTGAGGCGAAACTCGTGTGCAATGAACGTATTACTACGTTTTTAGATGTTAAATGTTACCTGCATGTGCAAAATGGGATTTAAAAAATTCTTAGCTTCTGAACTTGAGCGCATACGAGGTAGCTGGTCACGGGTATGTGTCCAGCGCTTTCCCACGTCGCGGGTCATATCAAGTAATTTTCCATTCCAGCAGGCATGGTTTGTGAAATTGTAAAATGGTGACATGATTAAATAGTGCCTTTTGCCAGATTTACTGTATCCTGAAAATAATTCAATGTAATTGTGTTTGCGTAACCGTTTGCGTAATCGGTCGCTGTTACAAAACGTCTCGTTCTTGTAAAAATGTGGTGTGATTATAATTATGATGTAGTAGAGTTCAGCATATTGTTGAGTATTTGAACATATTTGTTGCAGGTGTTTTAAAAGTTGATGAATAAATAAAAACTTTACATTCGTTAAACCGCCTCAAAAACAGTATAAAATGCTGCCAGTGTAATTTCCTCAAAGGTTAATATGGAAATCAGAACACTTTTGATAGTTGCATACTAAATAAAACCATCTCCTCTCGAGCGCGTTTCTCTTGTGAAAAATAATGATTCATTTATTTAGTAGAACATTGCAAATCATGTAGAAGCCGCTTGCGGATTTTAAAAGCCTATTTTGAATGTTTTTAAGCATTTAACATAACTATTTTAAGAGCAGGTGATGCGGCGATTTATTTTCATCATCAGTATGGAAACGTTCCTGTCAGTGTTTGATATGCGTACGTGACTTGTGCCGTAGGCGGGCGCACCGCCGCGGAGGACAATATGGTGAGGAAGTTGGATTGTGGACACGCGAGGTGACGGGCTCGGTCTCCGCGTCCGCGCGCTCTAATAGTACTCTATTCTCGTGACTGCTGTGTTATGGAAGACTGAGATACTGCAGTCATGTGCTTTCTGCCGTAGTAGTACTAAAGGGGCGGATCCATTGACGTCATCGGGGTGGCCGCACCTCCTTCTTCGGGCTGCACGTGACTGCTGCTGCGCTGTACCGTCGGTCCAAGTCACGACTGATCCCACGGTCTCTTTCGGTTTTGCCTCATTCGAACCTGCGCGGTTTGCCGCGATGCCGTTTCGGTGCAAGAAGAGCTACGCGGCATGGAAAATTAGGAGATGGGATTTTATGGTCGTTTCTTGAATGTGTGCGAGACAGAAAGCCAAATGCGGTGCACTGTCCTCCATACAGTTTTCAGTAATTTAATATGTTAAATAGTTTATGCATTTATTCTGAAATATATTTCCATTTTATGCAGTTATTTGATTTTTTTTTTTAATTTTTTTCTTTTTCCAGGTGAATTTTAATTTCCCTGGCCTGCTTAATCGAGGCATGTTGGGTTCAGGGTAATATACCTCTGTCATGAATAAATCCTTGAAGGCCCAGCTAGGACAGTCAGCAGGTCTGATCTGTTTCCATGCGGAAGTCTTAGGTTTCCAGATTTATAGCTGGGCTTGGAAAGACCGCGCTGCCCTCCTGCACCACTGCTCAGTTCTGCAGTTACCGTTTTTTCGGCCAGCTGAAACCTGTCTGGGTACGGAGGACTGCATTGCTATGTGTTTGGCTTCCTGATGGGCTCTGAGTCACCTGTCTTGCACGTTTAATGCTTGGGTAAAGGTATTATCTCACAGGAGGATAATTTCTCCTATGTATATCTCTGGATGGAATGTGATTACTTGCTGTATTGAGCTGTTGAGACCAAGCAATCCCATTTTTGAGTTTTAATTTTGTGCTTATTTTGTTACGATGTGCATAATGCGATGTGCTGTTTGAAGGGAGAATTTGGTCAGAAAGGCAGGAGTCTGTATGTAGGACAGGTTGTTATTGGCAAATATTTTTATGGATCTGAAATGTATGGTCAGCTTTGTCTCAATTAAAAACATAATTAGACAAAAATTGGGTCCAGTCAGAACATTTAAAATACTAGAGATTTGCCAAGCCTTGAATTTCGACATCAGCGTTGATGCCCCCACCCACCGCCGTCAAATATTCATAATGACCTCGGAATGCCTGAATTCAGCAGGCGTGTTGAAATACTGCCACATCTGTATTGATTTTTATTTTATTTTTTTCACGTCCCGTTCCTGAAAGTCTGCTCCTGCAGCGTTTTTCCTGTTTCTGCAGTTTTTTTTTTTTTCTCCAGCCTTGAGTGTGCTGTTTAAAACACGGGTGCTCCTTCCAAAGTTGTGGAGAGCCCTGAGCAGGAGCACAAGGCTTCTTCCCCCGGGAGCATTTGTAGGGCCATATGGGCGCACAGGCCGCGCTCCGGTAGACATTTCCAACTCCACGGGACCCGCATGAGGAATCGTGCATCAATAATTCATGTCAAGCAGATCCATAGACAGGCTCTGATTGCACAGCTGGCATTAAAGGTTATTCTAATCTGAGCAGGGTGGGGAAAGAAATGCTGAATCGATGGCCAAGGAGTCCACCTGCCTTACTCGGTGAGGTTTCTGTGGTGATCTTGGGTAGGCCTATAGGTTAGTCTCCTTCCTACATTGACCTAAACAGGAACATTAGTGTTCTGTGTTTGGAATCTAGAGGGATACGAGCTGTAGGTGAAAAATTTTGTCCAGCAAAAATGATTGATGGACAACAAAAACTGGTCTGTTTCCTGGTTGTTGCTGATTTTTGTGTAAGTAGTAGATTTCTAGTCCTTGGAAATGTTCAGTTAGGTAACGCAGCCATGTTACATAATTGTCTGTGCATGTGTAATTCTAGCTTCAGCCAGTGTAAAGAGGTACCTGTGAATCTAAGACAGATGGGGTCGTGTCAACAGTGCACCTGAACGTGGCCAAAAGGTGATGTGGTTTCAGGTAAATAGGGAAATGCTCTTCATGGAGAAGAAAAGCGTGGTGTTGCAGAGAAAAGCAGCAGCGTGGCTGTGAGAAAATGATCGTGGAGCTGGATCACGCCTTCCTCGTTTCCTCCTGTCTTCTTTGAGCGTGGAGCAGGGTCGTGCCAGGTGTGCCATTTGGACATGAAAACGTGCCCCTGCCCATTGTGCCCTCTCCTTGTTCTCTCTCATCTGAAGACATAGATAAAAACAAATGCTTTGAAATTTCTGCTGTTGGATATGGAAATGTGAAATATCTTGATGTTTAATTTGCTGGCTGCTGGTCACATCGCTGGTTGTCCTCTTTCATTTGGCTTCTGCTGTGACGTCATTTAATAAAACACGTAGAGAAGAGCAACACGTTTGCATGAGGAATAACAAAAATACTTCATGGATATTTTTATTGAGCACTTGAGGAGAAATGAAGGTAAAATAGCATCCCTAGCGGAAAGCACTAATTCCCTTTGAACATTACGGACCTGGCAGAGGTAGGCGGCGAGCCAGCTCTCCATCAGCTGTCCAAATGGAAACATTTTCCAGCAAATCACATGGCAGGCTTTAAGACTCTTGCGTAATCGAGTCCGAGTTGGCTGCTATCAAGGAGCGGAGCGCACACCAGGGGATGTTAGATTAGCTCATTCAGCCGACTCAACCCACGGGCTGTTCTCCGGGTCGCTCTGGCTGCCCCCCGCTTTACGTATCGGCCCGGATCACAGTTTGGCTTCGTGCAATTTTCTGGAAAAAGCTCTGGACAATGAGCCTGTCACCAGCACACTGACAAGTCCTCCCATTGGCTGAATGAAGAGTCACATGTGCTTGATGGATGCTTTTAATTGGCCCTTATGACTACATTGATTTTTGTTATACTGGACAAACCGAATGAATCCTTGATTAATGTTGGCTCATATTTGAAGCAGTCGAGTGCTTGGTCACCTGGTTTGATGTGCGTCGTGATATCCTGAAGGCACATGACCCATTTTGTGTATCCTGTATTTTCAGTTCTTGCTGTTTTTCCGCTGTCAAACTGGTATTCCATAACGTGGTGCTTGTGTGGGTTTCTGTCTTTTGATTAAATATTTTACCCAACTACTGTTGTGTGTTTTTCTGGTGCAGAATTATTAAACTGTACAAGCCATCATAAAATTTGTTGTACATTTGTGTAGTATTATTTTTTTTTTTATTCCATTTTGTATTTTAAAATGTTGTAAATGTGGATGTGTTCAGAAGCTGTGTTCAACCTGTGTACTGATAGTTCAGCAGCTTTTTCTCAGTCTCTTAACATAAAGGAACTGAATTTGTAACTACTCTGACTGAAGGCTGTGTCTGTGTGTGTGTCTGTGTGTCTGTGTGTGTGGAGCATTTGTGCTGTGTGTCTGAATGGGAAAGTAAGACTACCACAGTGCTATCCTTGGTAGCTTTATGCTAACAGAAATTGTGCCTGCCTTCATGACAACTTTTAAATCTTGTCCAATTTAGTTCAAATCCTGAGGCTAGAACTCATCACTGTTAGAGCAAAGAGTCTGAAGGAAATTTTCCTTGTATGTTGTAATTCACTGTCATTTTAGCCAGCCAGCCAGCTAACACACGTGAGCTGAAGGGATGGAGATCTGTCGTAACACTGTGACTGACAGCTCGGGCACGTCTCATTAATCGAAGGTGTAGATGCTTCATCTGTCCCTGCTGAAAACTTGTGCTGGATCGATATTAAAAAGTGATTAATGATCATCCTGCTGGAAGCTTTAGCATGTGTGTGCGCATGTGTGTGTGC